>LPNX010154996.1:0-42475 GCA_001517045.1 Pseudotsuga menziesii
TAATTAAAAAACAAAAACAATTTTGTTATACACTGCTAAGTTAAAATAAACCCCCTCGCTTTCCCGAGTACAGGTTCGTGGATAAGGGCTTGCCCGAGTATTGAATTTGGAAAGAGACTGCAGGGTTTTATCTTTTTTCTAAATCAGAAATTTGTTCTAATTAAAATAAACCAAGACTCCTTCCCCGTATGCTCTACACCACTGCAGCTTGTCTGATCAGTTGGCTGTATCAGAAAGGGATACGAGTTACTAGATCTAATAGGAAAATCCACACAAGTAATTTTCTTGAGAACTCGAGAGGTTGCAGAGAGTAATCACTACAGAGTCAGGGGGCTACTCTAAGCAGGTCTATCCTCGCCCTGTTGGACACTTGGTATTACTGCTTTAGCACTCAGTTCGAAGGGATTTGACTTGTTGGGCCAAACCCATAATTTACCCATTCCTTAATCCATTCATTTAATAATTTAAAATTTACCAACCGAGACACTGCAATACTTTCACTGAGACTATACTAGCAACCCTCTTTTGCAAGCACACTTTTCACTTTGGCACTGGTCTTTTCTATTCCTTTTTTGCATAAGTTAATCACGCAATGTGTCATTGAATTTTGTGTATCCAATTTGAGCTAAGGTGTTGCTAAGGTTAAGTTTTGTTTGCAGTAATTGGTAATTTCTTAAATTCATTCATTCCATTTTAAAACTCCTAGAATTAGTTATTTCTCTCGTAGAGTAAAAACCTTAGATTTTACTTTTCATTAGGGTCCACCCCCCTTGGCTTCGCTAGGAGTTGGCCTAGACGGAGGAGCTGAGTATCAGGTGACAGCACTTGGCTCGAGCTTGCCCCCAAGGTCGCACCCAGTGGCTTGAAGATTTCTGCCACGTTACCCGAGGTGCGAATTAGGCGGCAACACTAGTCACAGGCAAGAGAATGAGACCATGGAAGAATTTAATAAAAGGTTTAATGACTTAGTAAAAAGTCTCCCTACAGACATCAAACCCCAAGAAGCATCTCTCTTGATTTACTACATCCAAGCATTTGAAGGAGATATGAAATATCAGATAAGGGATAAGGAACCTGCAAATCTTAAGGATGCACAGGAAAAAGCTATCAAGATAGATAAAAACATGCAAGCTGTTGGTAAATCTAATATTCCTGGGTTTTCAAGGGGTAGTTCTTCAAAGGCTAATGAAGTAAAAAAAGTTAAGTTTGAAAACCAGGAACCTCAAGGTGACTCCATAGATAAGCTCACCCAATTGATTAAACAGATGGAATTGAATCATGCTAATTAGCTAGCTGCCATGCAGGCAAACCAGACAGCATTACAAAACAAGGTAGTTTCCTTGGAAAGAAATAGAGGAAATAATTTCTATACAAACAAGCCAAATGATAGGTGGCAAAACTAAAGACGGCCCCCACCTCAAGATCAAAGGCCCCCCAATCCTCTAGAGTCTACCAATGTGGTTGACCATCAAGCTATTCCATATTGTAGGCCTTGTGGGGATTTTCATGAAGAAAACACTTGTCAAGTCTTTTTGCAAATCATAAATGATAAAATGAATGAAAGAACAGAGAATGAACAAGTGAACATGTGTGGGCAGAAGTATGATATTGGCATGCATGAATGGATGGATTTAGTTGAGAATAGTCAAAGTGTTGAATCAATAAATGAAGTAGCAGAAGCAGCTTTTGGCCCTAAGCCAAGTGAGCAGCAAGTATCAGATTTCTCTAGGTATAGAGGAGTGACTTACCAAAGAAATGGTAAGAAGAATCAAAGTCAAGAAAGAACTCCAACCAATGTTCCTAAGGTACCTCCTCCCCCTCCTATTTCAATTGCTCCTAATACACAATTAAACATTGATCTAGGAGGTTGGTTAAATAATGCTAAGATGTTGGTTCCTGTAGCAGAAATCATGAAGATCCTTTCTCAAAAGGAAAAATTACTCAAAGCTATAGAAGAACCTTATCAGAATAATGTTGACAAAGCCATAGCCTACCATGATGCACCTGTCATTCTTCAGAGTATGGACAAAGGAAATGAAAAGAACGAGCCTTCTTCCTCTCGTTATTAGTAAACAATCATCTTCTGCACAACTGCATGTTAGATTCAGGGGCTAGCTCAAATGTGATGACTAAAAAAGTTATGGAACAATTAAATCTAAGGATCTCAAGGCCTTATCATAACATTTGTGCAATGGATAGTAAGATGATTGAAGTGTGTGGTTTAATTAAAGGCTTACAAGTACACTTAGCAGCTTTTCCAGACATTCAAATAGAAATGGACATAGTAGTGATAGATGTCCCAGATGCTTGGGGTATGTTACTATCAAGAAAAACTGGAGCAGACTTAGGAGGAAATATTCAAATGGACTTGACTTATGCCACCATTCCAACTCCTGAAGGGAATTTTGTTAGATTGAATCGAGAGTTGGAGATGAGACACAATGTAGAAGACCCAAGAAATCCAAGCAATGAATTAAAGTATAAAACTTATGACTTGGGAAATTATGCAATTTTGGCTAACTCTTTGGGACCTATTGAAGAATCAAATGAAGATGAAAGAGTTAATCAAATTTGGCACATGCACTTTGATGGGGCCTTCTCTCGAGCTGGTAAAGGTGCAGGCATAGTTATTGAATCCCCTTCTCATAAGGAATTCAATTTTTCCTATAGACTAGAATTTAATGCCACCAACAATGTGGCTGAGTATGAGGCCTTGCTCCTTGGTTTAGAGGTGTGTAAAGATAAGGGTATCAAGAAGTTAGAGGTCAAGGGTGATTCAGATTTGATCATTTCACAGGTTAATAAACAGTTTGCTTGCAAATCAGAATTGTTAAGAAGATATAGGGATGCAATTTTGGATCTGATTCCATGTTTTGATCACATAGAATTTATTGCAATTCCTAGAGAATTTAATGCTAAGGCAGATAGACTTGCAGTTGCTGCTTCCACCCTTCAGAGACCACTAGAGTTAGTAGATGAAGAAGTTAAAATGGAAGTTATCTTCAGGCCTTCAGTTCCAGATAATGTAGATAATTGGCAGGTCTTTGATGATGATAAACAAGTGATTAAGTTTTTGAGTAATATAGGAGAATTTGCTGACTTTCACATTAGTGAAGAAGAAGGTTGTTACTACACATAAGAAAGTCAAAAGCTTAATCCAGTCCCTAGGAAAGTTGTGTCTTTAGAAAGGGCATTTGATAGAGAAGATGGCCATAAACCTAAGGAAGAATCAGGTACAAAGCCAAGTGATTACATAGAGGTGAACATAGGCACAAAGGAAGAACCTAGGATGGTTAAAATTGGGAAATCAACACCCAAAGATGAAAGAGAACAGATTATTAATTTACTAAGGGAATATAGGGATGTTTTGGCCTTCACATATGACGAGCTTAAAGTCTATAGGGAAGATGTGATTCAGCACACTATTCCACTTAAAGAAGAAGCCAAACCATTTAGACAGAAACTTAGACAAATAAATCCTAAGTTGGCCCCCTTAGTACAACAAGAACTTCAGAAGATGTTGAAAGCTGGAATAATAGCCCACACTAGACATTCTGCTTGGTGCTCCAATTTGGTGGTGGTTAGAAAGAAGAATGGTCAAATTAGGTTGTGTGTGGACTTCAGAAATCTAAATATTGTGTGCAAGAAAGATAGTTATCCCCTCCCTAAAATGGAAACTTTATTGCAAAGAGTAACAGGATCTGGTATGATTTCAATGCTTGATGGTTTTTCTGGTTATAACCAAGTCAGAGTCAGAGAAGAAGATAGGCACAAAACAACTTTTACAACTCCTTGGGGAACCTTTGAATATATAAGAATGCCTTTCGGTTTATCTAATGCTGGAGCTACTTTTCAAAGAGCAATGGACTATGCTTTCAGAGGTTTAATTGGGAAAATTATTGAAATTTATCAGGATGATCTACCGGTTTTTTCTAAGGATGGGAAAAGACACATAGGGCATTTAAAACAGGTTTTTGAAAGATGCAGAGAATTTGGGATCTCTTTAAATCCAGCCAAGTCAGTTTTTGGGGTTACTGAGGGAAAATTACTGGGTCACATAATTTGCAAGGAAGGTGTCAAAATAGATCCAGAAAGAGTTGCAGCCATTGCTAAACTCCCCTTGCCTAATACAAAGAAAGGCCTCCAATCCTTCTTTGGTACAATTAATTTCTTTAGGAGATTTATTCCTAATCTAGCGGAAGTAACTAAGCCTTTGAATAAGTTGCTTAGAAATGATGTCAAGTTTCAATGGGATGAAACAGGAAAAAGAGCTTTTCAACAAATAAAAGATGCATGTGGTCAAGCTCCCGTATTAATCAGCGCAGATTACACTAAAGAATTCTATCTTTTCTCCTTTGCATCTGAAGACACCATTGCTGGTGTTTTATTACAGAAAAATGACCAAGGTCAAGAACAACCCATAGCATACATGAGCAAAATCTTAAGAGATTCAGAATTAAAGTACCATATAATAGAAAAACAGGCTTATGACTTGGTAAAATCTCTTAAGCATTTTAGGATTTTCATGGGGTATGCCAAAGTAATTGGATATGTTCCTAGTATAGCAATTAAAGATGTGTTAACTCAAGAAGAAGGCCTAAGTCCAAGAAGTAGATGGGTTGCTAAAATTAAGGAGTATGATTTAGAAATCAGGCCCACTAAATTAATCAAAGGACAAGGATTAGCTAAGATGTTGACAGAAAGTAATGAGAAGGCTTTAGGTTTGTTTGATCAGAATATGGTTTGTGAGATTGGTTTTCAATAGTCATCCCCGGATTTGCTAAAGCTTGAGCAAGTTGAATGGTATTCTGATATTATTTTTTATCTTAAAAACTTGACTTGCCCAAGTCACCTTGTTGGTCATAAGAGAAGAGCCTTAAGAGTCAAAGCATCCAAGTATATCTTAATTAAAGATGGTTTAGGATGGAGGAATCCAGATGGGATTATCCTTAGATGTGTGGACGAGAATGAATCTAAAAAACTGATGGATGACTTTCATAATGGTTTTTGTGGTGGTCACTTTGCTGCTAGAACCACCACCCATAAGATTCTTAGAGCTGGATATTATTGGCCCACCATATTTTCAGATGTGCATCAATTTGTGAGAAAATGTGAACCTTGTCAATTGTTCACTGGAAAACAAAAGTTAGCTGCCCTTCCCCTTCAGCCAGTTGTTGTAGAGGCACCTTTTCAGCAGTGGGGTTTAGACTTCATAGGGAAGTTTAAGGATAATTCAAGTAATGGCTTTTCATGGATTATAACAACTACAGATTACTTCACTAAATGGGTAGAGGCCATTCCCACTAAATCAGCAAATGAAAAAGTAATCATGGATTTTCTTGAAGATAGGATAATAACAAGATTTGGAGTGCCTTCAAAGATAGTAACAGATAATGCTAAGGCCTTTTGTTCAGCAGAAATGTCTGCATTTTGTTTGAAGTATGGCATTATATTATCTCATGCATCAGATTATTATCCTCAAGGAAATGGTCAAGCAGAGTCTAGTAACAAAAACTTAATGACTATAGTCAAGAAAATTGTAGGGGAAAACAAAAGGTCTTGGGACAGTAAAATAAAACATGCTTTATGGGCTGATAGAATAACAAAGAAAGCATCTACAGGAAAGAGTCATTTTGAGTTGGTATATGGTGTAGAAGCACAGCTACCAGTTCACCTTACCCTGCCAGTGTATCAGTTGCTCCGAGAGTTTGACATAGAAGAGTCTGCACTTCAAAACAGAATAAATCAATTAGTGGAGTTGGATGAAATAAGAAGAAAAGCTTATGATTAGAACTTCAAAAGTCAAGTAAAGACAAAGAAAGCCTTTGACAGGTCAGCTAGACAGAGAGACTTCAAAGTAGGGGATACAATTGTCCTATGGGACAAAGGCAGAGCAAAGCCAGGGAAGCATGGGAAATTTGACAGCCTATGGTTAGGCCCTTATGTGATCAGATCAGTTGCAGGTCCAAATTCTTTCAACCTGAGTCACTTGGATGGTGAGCCATTGAACATTCCAAGGAATGGTCAACAGCTCAAGTTTTTCTACACATAAACATGGTGTCCAAAGGGACACCCTTCTGTAACGTATTCCTAACCCTTTTCCCTTGTATTTTTGAAAGTTTTGTATTATTTCATTCGTTTATTGTTTATGTCTATTTCATTTTGTATAGCAATTTCATTTATTTATATTGTTTATTGTTTATTTATTGGTTTTTGCTTAAGGACTTATGTTGGTTATTGGTGAGAAATTTGTGGTTGCAGGATTTTGGAGTTCTCATATGCTCTCCGATGATCGAACACATGTCCCCTAGTTAGAGCCAAATGTTGCCCACCTATTTCGACTAGGTGGCAACTTCATGTACATGAAGCTGTACATAATTGTACAAATTGTACCTTGGAAAAATCTGAGGATTTTTTCACTTCTGCAGGGCAATTGCCCCTTTGTAAAACGAAATGTCCGCTCCCCTGCGTGGGAAAATTAATGTAATTCTATGTGCTAGTGTGGGTCATATGATATGGGCGCCACACCATGGAACTGGTTGTTAGGGAAGTCCCCTCATCGAGTGTTTTTTCCCTTTCCAATTAATCTTGTTCTTTAAACGATTTTAATTGGTTAGGTTTTTCACTCAAAATCCTCCAAAGTGGTGACGGGCGTTCTAACAGTCAAGTGGTGGCTAAGGGTTCAAAATGTTATTCGTGACCATGCTAGACATTTGTATTGAGTCTTGTGGAGTTTCGTTATGTTGTATTTTTATTTATTTTCTAGTTAATTAATTCCACCCCTTGGTGGTTAATTAACTAAGTTTTGATGTAATAATGTAATTGCTCAAGCACTGGCATTTTGTAATAGGGGCTATGAATGCAAGGCAAATTGCTATGAAACCCCCTAAGCCACTGCTTCGAGTCCCATGTCATTCTGATAAGGGGTTGAAGAGATAGACCAATTTTGGTCAGGAGGTGTCTATCTCCCCTAGAGAATTAATTAATTTCCCTAAGTCAAAAATTCATATTATTTGATTTTGAAGGGAAAAATCAAATAATGCCATGGTAATTTTGTTTGGGGGTTGCTAAGCCTAGGAGACTTTATTTCAAATTTTTTCCACCCCCCCCATGGCCAAGATATTAATTTTTGAAATTATTTTTAATTTTTCCTAAAGTAAAATTGGGAAATTTTAAAATTAAATTTAAAAAAATTAAATCTAAAGTGAAATATTTTACTTAGCCCAAGTCTAAAGGCTAGATATTTATTTTGGCTAAGGTCCAAGCCCTAAATCTAGAGGGGGTGCTACATTAAGAAGTGGCCCAACTAAATATTAAGTAGCCAAACCCTTGTTAAGTGGGGCGCTACCATATAGAAGAGGGCGTCACCATAAGGGGAGGCGTCATGTCATGGAGGAAGGCGCCACCATAAGGGGAGGCGTCATATGTTAAGGGAGGCGCTACCCATTTAGAGAGGACGCTACATTTAGAGGAGGGCGCTACTTGTGGAGGAGGCGCCTAGGTTGGGCCCACTCTAAAACCCTAAAAGTAATCTCAAAGGAGCGCTTGGTCAAAACCCTAGATCTAAGGGTGTGGATTGATGGAGGCATGGATCAAGCATTTAAGCCATGGATTAAGGAGGGTGCAAAGTCAAATACCTAGATCTAGTGGTGGAGATCTAATCTTGGCCATTGATTTTCAAGGGGTTGGGGTTGCTCCTCAACTATATAATGAGGGTCTCACTCCCTCATTTGACAACTTCTCTCATGCTATTGTTATGCTGCTGAAATCTTTATCTATTCTCCTCTCATATTTTCTCAAGCATTGGCCCAAGCCTCTTGCTATTGTTGTATTGAATCTTGCCCTAGTTGGGTTATAATAGAAGAAAGCTTTGGAGGCAAACTGTTGGTGGATCTCTCATTTCATGCATCTTTTGGTGAGGTAACTTGCATATGTACTTATTTGATTTGCATTTGTATTAGCTTAGATAGCTCTCCACAAAGTATTTTGTGGAGGGATTTGTAAGTAGAAGTATTTCTGCTTCCATTTGTGAGTTTTTAATAAGATTTATCAAAGTATTTTGGTAGATTTATTGGGTACTCACCTCTTTGTTTACATTTTGTAGCTCTCTCATAAGTTTATTTACAGGTTTCCCAAGCCAAGGACATCTCTCCAAGGGTTTCTTTTTTCGAAATTTCATTTCGGCCATTTTTTTTTTCCTTCCTAAAACTGGGTTTTATTCACTGTATAGTGAATATAACCCTTGTTTTAGGGCTTTCATCCATTATATATTAGCATAAAGCTTTAAATCTGCTATTTATATGTCATTTTCAGCTCAAAAAACGTTCATTTTTAACCGCTAAAATTTCAGTTTTTCCAAATTTTTAAGTTCAGTTTTTTTTTATAAAATTTCTGGGTTTTACAATAATCTGTGCTAACTTTTTAATTCAGTTTTCTGCAGTAATTTCCAGCAAGTAAAGTTGCTGATTTTTTGCAGGTTTATGCACAGAAGAGGGGGTTATGCCGCCCAAAATTGCCTAGAAAAAACCCAGAAAAAGTTTTGGTTCAAAAGGGACCCAAAAAACCACTTCTTCTCTTCTCTTCTAAAGGATTGTAAACCCCAAAAGAGAAGTTCTCTTTGGGGTATTCTCTGCTGTAAATTTGTATATGAGTAGCGTAGAGGTAGCATAGATAACTAGTTGCATAGGTTTATTTTTATGCAAGTTTCATTTCTGTTTACCCACCTATCTCTGTCACAGACCACCATCTCTGTCACAGAGATTGAAGTGAGGTTAGTTTAGTTTCTTTTACTTCTGTTTACCCACCTATCTCTGTTACAGACCACCATCTCTGTAACAGAGATTGTTGTGCGGTTAGGCATTGTTTTAGCTAATAGCATTTTCCTTTCAAAGTAGTTTTAATTTTATTTTCTGTCAAAAATGGTAACCATACAACCCACTGATCCGGTGTATCCTCTGCCCACTTGTCATCTCCCTTTAGGGACTTCAAGTTGGGTATGAAAAGCAGGAGAAGTGGGGGCTTAGTTTAATTAGAACAACATTCTTTTTCTGCTACAAACCCTCACACTTTATTTTTCAGTCCAAGATCAAGTACCAGCACATCCCATAAGGGATACCGCTTGGTTGATCTTGTTGATAGTTTAAAATTAACCTTGCATGCTAATCACCAAGATTAAAATTTACCCCTAAAATTAACCAACAACAACTTCACTACCCCCTGTTCCTCTACTCGGTTATCACCCTTCGGGGTACTTGCGAGATACGACAGGGGATAGAGGAGTTTTAGTTTAATAGGCATCCATCTAGCTGTTTTTCCTGTTGATTAAAAACAGTGACTCGGAAGCGACTTGGGGTAAAAGACTGTGGGGGGTCTCTAGGCGTTCTACGTCCCCCTTGTTGAGCATCGGGGCATTGGGGTTTGAACTGGGAGCTACGGGTGGGCTTTGCTCCCACTTTGTTGAGCACACCAGCATTCCTTCTTTTACTTGAGAAATACTAGATTGGGGTAGTCACACCACTGGTTCGAAAACTAAACTTCAAGAGAAAAAACCTTAATAAAATCTACCGAAAACGAACCAAGAGACATTGCAAAACGTCCTACAAACACAGGTCACTGCTATTTATCTTTACCTTGCTGTTCAAGGTTTTTACTACAAGCACTTTCACATTTTACTTCACTGCAAGCTTTTCACTTTTCAGTAACAAGTATTTCCTTTCAGTTTCGCAAACTCTTGTGGTGGCATTTTTAATTCATTTGATTAAGTAATCACGTTGTTTAGTAATCTGTAAATCTTGTGTAACACAATTAATTCATTTCGTTTCAACATTTTTTGGGTAATAGCTTAATAATTGTTCCATTTATTCAATTTGTTCATAACATCTGATACAACTGTGGATATTGCTAATACTGCTTAACTGTTCATTCATTATTGTTTATGTTGTTCATAGTATTCATTTGTCCATATTGTAACCTGTTTTGATTGGGATAACATCTAAACTGTGGGTTAATTAACTTAGATTTCAATTTCATTTGTAAATTTGTAAAGTTGTAATTTATCCTTAGACTCCATTTGTTAATAGGCACTAGTCTTCATTTATCTCAAGGTTTGCTTGTCATTAAAATGAAATCTTTGCATTTTGCATGATGCTTGTCATTCCTTAGATAGTATAAAGTCTTAGCCTCACAATCTTAATAAAAGATCCCTTTAACCAATAGTTAATAAATCTGGAACTTAGTCTTCCGTAGGGACTTCCCCCCTTGGCTCTGTTGGGATCTTGCCTAAACGGAGGAGTTGTGGACTGTGGTGACAGTGGTCCCCATCTCTCGCTTGCCCCCAAGGACACACATAGCAGGTTGTGACTTTCCTGTTCCTTAAAGTGTGAATTAGGCGGCAACAATTCTTATAGCTAGAATTTTAGTGAGAATCTTGTAAGAAGTGTTGCAAAGAGAGATTGGACTAAATTTGTCCATAGATTTAGGATTTCTTTCCTTCGGAATCAAAGATAGGAAAGATGAGTTGGTTGCCCCACCAATTTTTTCTTTTTTCCTCATCCAGTTAAGCATCCTTCTCAGATCTACCTTAATGATGTCCCACGCAGCCCGGTAAAAATTGATTGTGAACCCATCAGGGCCCGATGCCTTGTTAAGCTGCAGAGTCCAAATTGCATCACTAATCTCATACTTCGAAATTGGCTTCAAAAGTTCCTCGTTCTCATCATCAGAAATTATAGAAGGGATAACCGACAAAATATCAGCTTGAGAGATGGGGTCCGTATCATCTATGTCTGTATAGAGCTTTTTGAAATGCTGAACAATATGCCTTTTGATTGCCTCATTCCCTTCAATTTTATTTCCATTGCTATCATACAACTCTTTTATAGTATTAAAGCTTAATCTGGCTTTTGATTGCTTATGGAAATGTCCTGAATTGCTATCTTCCCCTTTCAGCCACAGTTGTCTGGATTTCAGCCTCAATTCTTCCTCCTCCTGCCTGGAAGCCCTTAACATTCTCATATTCAACTCTTTTTCCTGATTTAGAGCGAGCATAGTCACTTCTTCATCTTCCATTCTTTTCTGGAAAACAATGAGATCATCTTGAATTTGTTTTTTTTGGAATGTAGGCCCTTTGAAAGAAAGTTTAACCCAGTTTTTTAGAGCGAGGCAAGTTTCTCTTAACTTTGACTCCCATATATAGCTAGGAGAGCCAAAGATCTTAGAATTCCAAGCCTCTTGAATGATTTCCATAGCCTTTGAATCCTGCAACCAGAGCGGATTAAAACGAAAAGGGATAGGGCCTAGCTTTTCAGAGAGAGTTAGGGACAAGTATATTGGCTTGTGATCGGAAGTTGCTGAAGGAAGGGCTAGAGAGGTTGAGAACAAGTCCCTTTGCAAGAAGGAGGAGCTAAACAAAAACCTGTCAAGTCTTGCAACAAAATGACTAGGGACCGTTCTTTTGTTGCTCTAGGTATATTTCCCATTCTTGAGAGGAGGATCCAAAAGATCTAGATCTGCCATTAGATCTTCCATTTTTTCTCCAAAGGGGTCCCTGACGATTGAGCCTCCCCTCTTCTCCATCTGGGATTTGATGGCGTTGAAGTCCCCAACGACAATAGTATCCTTTCCTTGCAAGATCTCGCTCAGTGAATTGAGAGTTTCCCAAAAGATCAACTTACCCCCGTAATGCATTGGACTGTAAACATTACAAACAAAAATTGACTCTAGCTTTTCTTTGCAAAGCAACTTAGTGAGAAGCCAATGATTGGTTTCCTTTACTAAATTCATTGCATATTTTTTTGAGTTATAAAAGGTGGCGATTCCTCCAGAAGCTCCTTTGGAGCTTATGGCTTTCCCTTGATAATTTTTACAGTGGAGCCGAGATAGGGCCATTACCCCTTCTTCGGCCATTTTTGTCTCTTAGATCATCAGAATGTCTGGTTTCTCAGATTTGATCATATTTTTAATAGCTTCCACTTTGCTTGAGCTCCCCAGGCCTCTGCAATTCCAAGAGACAAATATCATTATTTCTTTGACAATTGAGGTCCTGCTCGAGACCTGCTATTCGCTCTTGATTCTTCGACACATCTGGTGTTTTGTAGAAGCTTAGTTTCCTCAATACTCATCTACCTTTCAAACTTGAGTTCTCTTTCAGCTTCCTGTTCCCTATGGTGCCTGTGCGTTTTTCTTTCCCTTGTGGATGGTGGTGGAGCTTGATCTGGAATTTCTTGTGATCCTTGCGAGGAGGAATGGCTTGGGGACTCTACCCTCGGATTTGGTCTACTTTTCTTAACCATTGCTACCCAAGATCCACCTGGGGAGGAAGATCCTGTGAGAGTTTTCTCTGTTCCATCTTCACTGGCATTTGGAAGCACGCTTGGTTTCGGATCCGCACCTTCTTCCATCTCTTTGCCCTCCTGAGTGCTATCTACTGCAGGGATTTCTCCCTCTTTTATGTGGAGCCATGTATGGGTTGCTGATGTTCATTTCCTTGGCGTTTGTAGCATGCTCCTTATTTTTTTCTGGTTGAAAATCATTGTTATCATTGTGAGAATTATACGGTGCCTTCTTTCCTCTTTTCACCCGCTGCCAACCTTCTTCTTGGCTTTTCCCAGGATCCTCTGTCGCTTCTTTAGGGCAGCTTTTGAAAAAGTGTCTGTATTCATGGCACTTTCTACACTTGAACGGAAGTTGCTCATAATCGACCTTTTGCAGATATTCCCATCCATCCATGAACAGGTTCACTTCTTTTGGTAAGCCTTTCTCTAAATCAACTTCCACACATATCCTTGCGCATGAGTATAATGCCCCCTTTGGCTCTGCCTTGTCAATGTATTTACCAAGGGAATTTCCAATGGCTTGAAGAGCCTCGTCATTCCAACAGTGCAGAGGAAGATGAGGAAGGCGAACCCACACCAACACTGCCGAGGGGACGTCCTTTTTTGGGTCAAACGATAAAGTCCAACGGTTTAGATACAGGCCTCTCGGCCCCATGAAGTAAGGCCCACTTCTAAAGATGAGATCCTTGTCATCTTTGTTCTCGAACAAGAAAACAAAATACCCTCTTCTACAGAAGTAGTGCTGCAAGCCTCCGGAGATCAAAGGCATCCAATTCTTCGAGATCCATATTCCATGGTTTTCAGAGAGGGCCAAATGCCAGTGAATTGACCTATTAGGCCCTTCTCACTCAAGGCAAGGGCCTTCATTCTTGAAACAACCGACATGATCTGAATGCGGGGAGCTGTTACCCGCCTCACAAAGCTTGATGCGTGAACTTCGAAGACTGGAGGAGACGAGGAGTCAACTAGATCCTTGAAGGCATCCTCCAAGAGACGTCTTCTCTCCTCTGGAGGGTGATTTGGAGGATCCATGAGCACAGAACAAGATCAGACCCGATCGGATTTGATCTGATCAAGCCGCTGTCGATTAGAATCTTTCCTCAAGCACCCAGTCGTCTATCCCGACATGCAAAAATGATAAGGAGTAATCCTGAATTGCAACGTAGCCAGGAGCAACACGCCTGCAGAAACTATGCTTCAGTCGACCGACTGTCGTCTTCAAACGACCTCATGCCGGCTCAATTGAGCCTCAGCAAACCACAATCGAGCCTCACGGCTGCTCGATCCTCACGGGAGATCCAAAAAAAAAAGAAAGAAGAAAGAAAAAAAAAGCAATTTATCTCGAGATATTGCCGATGTTTTCTAAGCCTATTTTTTCCCAAGATATTGCCGATTTTTTTCCTGATTTATCTCGAGATTTAAAAAATTGAAAAAATATATATATATATATATATATATATATATATATATATATATTTTGTAAATTTGCCGATTTATTGCCGATGTTTGCCGATGTGCTGGCGAGATATTCTGAAACGATGTTTCCAGGACCTTGTCGTTTTTTTCGCCACGTTGATGTTTGCAACACTGGTTGGAAGACTTCTATCTTTAGCTCTAGGGGTTGTCTAGAGCTTGTCTATCTTTTTATGAGAGAGCTTTAACTCTTCATTGTCTTGACATTGTACTTGGTTGACGAATCTATATTGAAGAAGTTCTGCATGGTTTTTCCTGTGAAATGGTTTTCCCAGGATAAATCTTTGTCTGTTGTGAATGTGTTTCTTTCAGTGATCGTTATGCATGCAATTATCATGATGTGATATGACAAATTGAATGAAACTCTAACATGATTGCTCTTAAGTCAAAATTCTAACATCCCTTTGGGCTCAACCAAGGGCTCATCAACAAAGGGGAAGGGCCACACTGCTATGGCACTCTGCCATGTACTCAGCCACTGACCACTGCTGTCAAAAATATGCTCATCTCAATGTATGATTGGCTCTGGTCTGGGACAAAAATTGATTTCCTGCATCATGGTAGCTCGACTACTATGGATGTGATAACAAGACCTCAAGTTTTGCTAGAGCTAACTCTTTAAATCGCCTTTGATTTTTGTCATAGCCTAGCAATCCTATCCTAGGGAAGGCCCCTTGAGTTGGAGAAGAGCCAACCGGAAGTGCAGAGAGGTGGTTATTGAGGTGACAGTGGGAAACACCTCTAGGTTGCGGCTGGGCTTGCCTGTTCTTTGGGGCTTTAATCACACATGCCAGTTGAAGCTGTAACATTTTCCATGCCTCCAGGCCTTCCAAAGCTCAAATTATCAACTTAGCACACATAGCCCAACCCTGAATATGGGCTTTAATTATGCCCATACTGCCATGTTTCCTTGAAGTACAACGCAGACAGCTTATAAGCTGTTATGTATTTCTTTGGTGTTAAAACTGGAATTTATGAATGTTTTTTTTTAATTTTTCTTTCATTGGATATTGAATAGTAGATTCTGATCATAAATTACTTAGAATATTTTAGTTCCAAATATTTGCTAAGATGGGCAATATTTAACATAATCAAGATGCAAGGAGTACTGGATGCTATTTATCCAGTTAACTGCACCCCTTAGTCACCATATATGGCAATTGTTTAAAAAAATTTGAAATTTGCCTAATCTCAAACACTGGTGAATTTAATGGCAAATTTGAAGGTAATTTTGACAGCGAACTTAATATAATGTGGAATTTTGATTTCGAAGGCAAATTTAATGACAGAAACTGTCTTTTATAAAATTCATAAAAGGAATGTTAAGATTCATTTTTTTAATTTTTTTTAATTTGTTGAACTGAAAAGAACATAAAATTTTGACATGCTTTGGAACAAAATATGATGTTCACAACGTTTTAGAAGTTATAACAATATTTCTTAATTTTCTTTGTGGAACTTAATGGTAAATTATATCATTCTTTTTTGCATTGCTAAATTTTTCCAGATTGCAGTGTTGCTGAATTCGAACATGAACATGAACCAGGGGACTTAGGTGAGCTTGTTATCTCAAATTAAAACCCTGGAGGTATATTGTACACAGAAAACTAAAACAGCTTGTCTTCCTGGTTTTAAACAAAACATAGAAACCATATTGATCTGATATGTCCTGCTAGCTGTATTGGACCTCTGCAATCTGGCAAATTTCCAAAAGTGAATTAAGCCAGCTATGTTCTGCAACCAACTCCTGTAGGAGAATCAGTTATCACAAACAGTTACTTTAATCTGATAATTTCATGACTGATAACTCATTCTTGATCCAAGAGCACTGACTGTACTGTTGCCTTTCCCAAAAGTGGATGAGAATGGACAGCAACCGAGAAAATTCAAAATACATAGACCCCACTGCAATGTGCACCCAATTCCAGATCACAGAGGACTGTGGCTTCGAACAGCTGAAGAGCAGGTGATGCTGAGTTCCCTGTTAATGATACAAAGTTCAAACACACTCTTGTGTTGAGGTAAGGTTTTGAGAAAGTTGGAAAAGAAAGAATTTTGTATCGTGAATCAACGAGTTAGGACATGCAATCTTTAGATACCGAAGAGCAGAGGTCATTTCTTTATAAAATGCAGATTGGCAATATAACCTACTAGTAGATTGCTAAATGTTCCGAGTGTCAAATATGCATCTCTGGTAAGCAATTCATTGATGAAACTGCTATTGTGAGACATGCCTTCAGTCTAGCATTAAACATTGGGCAGACAGTTCTTAATCCAAACTCAAATCTGCATCATGGTTCAGTATCATTTTTACTCAGCGTATTGCGTTGTTCTTACAAATGTTTAGCCAAGTAGGTGACTTGTAGAATGCTTTTTGAATTTGCCAGATAAAAAGGATTAGGTTGTTTGAGTTTAAAACTGGATGCTTATGGTATCATTTAAATTTTGTATGCAGCGGTTCCTATCAAAATGCCTGCAGCTCTTTCACTGGACCCTTTTGTGTTTCAATCTTATAAATCAACCACATGTTTCCTGACTTCATGGTTGGTCTTATTATATACTGTAAGTCTCTTGATTATCAGCTCTCTTCACTTACTTTTCCTGGTAAAGTTTGTTGTAACTTGTGGTTTCTATTTCAGCCTTTCAAATTTACTTGGTGGGGCATCTTGGGTGCATTGATATGGGTCACAAATGGTGTATTAGCAATCGTAGCAGTTCGATGGGCTGGAATTGGTGTTTCTCAATCTTTATGGAGCGGTCTTAGCTGTAAGATTGAATGATTGATATGGACGCATGTCCACATACATGTTAAATTTGCTTGATTTTTAGAGACCTGTATTGAAATCTGAAATTTGATGGCGATTTTTCATTTAGAAGCTTAACAAATCAAGCAATTTTGACTTGTTCAAGTCCAGTTTCTAATACAATTAGTGATAACCTATTTCTCTTAGTTTAAGTATGCCATTTTTCTGATCTACATTGCTTGACCCATAGCGATTGAAGAAACATGTTATGGATATACTTTTCTAAAATACACTGGTTTCTGTAACATTAGCAGCATCACAACTTTCTTGGTTCACCATTTCTAACATAAATTTCATCTTCATTGTCAATAAATCCCCCACATTATTGTCAACTCTCAAAGATCTGGGGATGATATTGGATATCAAAGCACACATGCATTAGACATAATGCAGGAAAGGTTTTCACACATTAATAATGACTTATTTCATATTGCATAATAACATAGTTTTATAGCAAAGTTTGTTTTAAACTGGGCTGCTGAGGATAAGTTAAATGTTTAGCCAAAATTATGTTAAATGAGCAAAGTTGCAAACAACGAGCTCGAATTTAGTATCAAATGCATTGATTATATTATGTGAAATTTATGTTAATCTCTGATTAATGTTTGTGATATGTGACCAATGCAACATTGAGGTGTTCAGGCTAGTGGTTAGGTGGTTAAAAACTTAAATCACCGCAGCCAACTTAGGGTGCTAAATAATGATGTAATCAAGGATGATCAATTTAAAAGAGTAGTTCTTGTGTTTTGTAGCCTACCTCAGGTACTCTTAGATGTAATAGCTGCAACATTAATACATTATGACACATGATGGGCTGAGAATCAGTGGCATGGGAGACATGGATTTGAAATGCCAAAATTTCATGAGTTTGAAGCCATAGAAATAGAAAAACATATATTAGAGACTGAGATGTGAATGCCCAAAGCAAGGGCAGATGGAGAGAATTTGGTTTGTAGTTTTCGCGAGTCACAAATCAAGGAAATATTGAGGAGGTAGTTTGAAAACAACGAACAGACAGGCCAGAATCAATTGTGAACACGTGAATAGAATTGCTTAGTAGAAGGTGAGGGATAGACGATGCCAAGGGGAAACACAAGATTAAAAGATGAAGAAAATGTTGTACAAGGGTTTCTTTGAAAGATAGGGGTTTTTTCTTGTTGCCACAAAAGACTAGCACCCTAAATGCAAGGACTCGGGGGTTCTAGCCAAGTGCAACCATGGAAATAGGATAGCTGTCACCTATAAAATTTCCCTACACTTTAAGTGATTTTAGTGAAAATCACTAAGGGGGGACTCCCTAGAGAAACTATGTCAAGTGATTTAGCAAATAATTTAGGTTGTGAATTGATTGAGAGGTGCATGAATTAAGTTGAAGTTAAAATTTATAGAAGAATGGCTTACAACTTGATCACACATTCCATGAATACATTAAATCGGTTGTATCGCTACAAAAACTAGCACCCGAAGGCAAAGTCTCCTAATAGGTTATAGCCAAGTGCAACTATGGAAGTTTTACAACTGTCACCTTAGTAAAGTTTTCCTTCACTTTTAGTGATGAAAGATAATCCTACACCAGGGTAATTTTTAGGGGCGAAATTTCACCAATTGGCTATTTTTTGGGTTTTTTCCAAAAAATAAATTCACTATTTGGTCATTTTTAATGTCTAATATCGCCTATATTTACATAAAATATGTTTTTTTTATCATATTATTCGCCAAAATTTACACATTTCAGTGTTAATTTTTATGTTTCATATTTAATATTCGCCTACCTATCTATAAACATGTTTTTTTCAATCCAAAGCAATCGCCTAGAATACTATACTTAAATATAATATTAGAATCCTTAAAAAATACCCTGTCCTACACCAAGGGGTGATTCCCTAAAGTACTAAGGTTTGTTTGATTGAATAAGTGATTTCAAGATTCCTTTGATTACTTGTGAAAGCTTGTGAATAGATTTAGATTAGTGAGTTAAAGTGTTTTGAGTGGCATTTAAGTTGTAGGAACAAGAATCCAGCCACAATTTGATTAAGTACAATTCACTAAGATTATTATTGCTCACAATGATTTACTTGCTTAAACCAAAAAAAACATGAAATTGGAACATAACATGAAATCAAAGAACATGTGAATATCCCTTCAAATAGATTTCATCAATCAATTAAAGCATCCATGTTATTAAGGCATTTAAAAACAAATATGAACATTATAAAAGCAGATATAAACATGAAGCAGTCAACTATAAACTGGATTTGATTTTATCCTTGATTTGCCTACCAATCCTTATAGATGTATCTAAATGTACATGAGATAATAAGCAAAGTTAATTAGGGAAGAATTGCTTTAATCCAAATATCGTTTAACAATACATATATGGGATTATAAGCAAAAGCATTAAGCAAATTAAGTCTTAGATTGCCAAGTAAAGTATTGAAGTGAAATCCATGTAATACAACCCAAAAGACATTTGCTATAGTGTTGTTATGATTTGCAATGAACTTAAACAATAAGAATTAAGCTTAAACCATATGTGAGAAGTTAAAATTTAATTGCGACAAGTTAAAAGCTTAATAAAAATGGATTGTACACATAAAATCTGAAAGTTAATTGTAACTTAAACCACCACAAGGCTCTTGTTCTAAAGCTGGTGTTGCCAATAGAACAAGAGTATTGTATCAGAAATTAAATGTACAAAATTCATATTCCTGGAAATTAAATTTAAGTGGTATTTTGCAAGTGTAAAACAAAGTAATTAACATTAAGGAAACTGTAGCTTGTTTGTATGATAAAAGTGAAAATTAATAAGTTAAACTAGAAGTAAATTTTTGAAAATTAAGGTTGCTTCATAAAATTAACTAAATAACTATTGATCTAGCTTATATAACAAAGATAACTTGCTGAAATAAGCATGCCATGAACTAGATTTTTGTTTCAAGCTACTTTAAAAACTTAAAAGAAACAAAACCAACATTCGGAAATTAAATCGAAATGAAATCTAAAGAAGTGACTATTTAGCTTATGAATGTGTTGATTAGTGCCTTAGTTACTTAGAGAATTTGGGTGAATGGAGTCTAAAGGAAGAAAGTAAGGTGTTTGGAGATAAAAAAGAAGGGATTGATTGAAAATGTCAATTAATCATTTCTTCTTCTTGATAGCTAAGTCACTTCTCCAAAGCTCAAGGAAGGGAATTCTAGTGTAGAATCCTCAATATACCTGCAATATACTTAAAAACCCTTGCTATAGAACCAAATAAGTGCATGAAAATCAGGTAAACTTTCAAATGGAACCTATAGCAAAGAAAAATAATGAGGTGAGTCTCTCTTATATAGACGAGTGAGTTGCTAAATTCCCAAGTGATAAGGTCAGAAATAGCAACCCTAACCTCCTCATGACATGGTCAAAAAATAAATATAATAGGTGGTTTGTTATGCCACCTTTATATCTATATCTGAAGTTTGGCATCCCTAGGTCAAGAGAGCATCTCTAAAATAAAATAATACCAATCCTCCTCAAAACATGAACCAGTGGTCAGCTCCATGAAAGAATGGGTCAACAACATGCCAAAAGAATGCTTCATACAATAAGGAAGTTGAGCCACATGATTACAGATAGGAATGGAATGAAACCATATAGAGTAAATCACCCATGAACTATGCAAAGATGATGTCATTCAACCCATGAGAGAGACATTCGATTCGTGCCATGCTTATAAATGAAGGGGGTGTATGATAATTAGGTGAGAGCCATCCCATGTGAGTGGGGAATGGATCCATGATCTATTCACTCCCTTTGAAATTGTCTATCCATGAACTACATGAGTGATGTTTAATATCAATTTGCCTCCTATTAAATTCACCCTTGAGTTGCTTTGGCTATGTTGCCGCCTAATACGCACCTCAAGTAACATGGCAGAAATCTTCAAGCCATTGGGTGCATCCTTAAGGGAAAGTCACGAGCCAAATTTCTGTCACTTAACACTTGACACCTCCGTTTAGTTCATCTCCTAGTGAAGCAAGGGGGGTGTCCTTAATGTAAATAAGCTAAGGTTGATTAAGCTAAAGCATATTTGAAATCTAGGAGTTCATTAAACTAAACAAAAACAATACAAAAGCAAACTCTTATGACATCATATCAAATCAATACTTGAAATAAATTACTGATTCCAATACAAGACTAGTGCCGAAAGATTAAAGAGAAATGTTGAAAGGGAATTTTTGCTAGTTTTGTTGGTCAATTTTAGATTATTAAGGGTGAGTTGCTTAAAGTGGGTTAATTATTGGTTTGTCCCATGTTGAGAGTTATCCTCAAAAGCGAGTACAAAGAAACAATGCCGAATGTCCAACGGGGAGAGAACAAATCTCATTAATGAGTATCCCCCTGACTTCACGCCATGTTCAATGTAACCTCTCACTTTGACAATAATACTTCAGAGGGATTTCCCTATTATACTAGCCACTCGAAACCCCCTTCCTGATTGAAACCAATGATTAGGCAAAGCCAACAATGGTCACAATAGCATAGTGGGGGACTTGAGTCCTAGTTCATTACTTTAAGCGAAAAGGGAATAAATAAAAAGGAAGATAAACTAATCTAATCTAAGAAAAGGAAACTAAGCTAAGGTTAGTAAATAAAAAAATAAAAAATAAAAGCTAAAAGCAAAGAAAAATGCATGCCACAAAAGATGACATTGATTCCCCTATGGGGATGGGGATTGGGTGTTATCCACTAAGTTGCACTTAGTTGGATTTCTAGTGAGTCGCGAGAGTTATGAAAAAGTCCTGTTTCCGGCTTTCACACACTTGGGGGGGAACGTGGTAGAAATCTTCAAGCCACTTGGTGTGTCCTTGGGGGCAAGTCTCGAGTCAAGTCTGTCACCTTGTTATTGACTTCTCTGTTTAGGCCAACTCCTAATCGGAAGCCAAAGGGGGTAGACCCTATTAATTTCTAAGGCCGTTAAGGCTTAGTGTGATGATTTGTGATCAAGTGAGTTATTTAGGAGTTTTGTTGAAAATACTGAAACAAGATATTGCAATAAGAATTGTAAGAACAACAACATATATATTATCTTAACACATGATAAATAAATGATATTGAAGCAAATGATTGTATGATAAAAAATACCAGTGCCAAAAATGGAGTTAGAATAAGAAAGTGTTGTTGCAATGCTGAGAAATGTGTAGCAAATGCTCTTGGTCAGTTTTAGCTTATTCTGAATAAATGAGTGAATTAGATTAGGGGGGAAGGGAACTTTGAATATACCTGATGGGACACGGAGTGTGTCCAAAACCCTTAACTGATGCGGTTCCACACGAGGAATATGTGGGCTGGATCAGAGTCTTTGGGATGTGTCCAACACTACACCAACAAGAGTGTAGCCTGATGGTATCCTGAGGTCACTACCCAGATGTCCCCGCTTCCTCTATAAACTTTCCCCGCAACAGATTAATTCGAGGCATTGGATTTTTGCCTTGGGAGGTGTTATCACCCACCTTGTAGTTTCCTGTGTGAGGTGGATCCAGGATGGATGGTAGAGGGGCAAGCAACTAAGGGGTGGAACCACGACTGCCTAGACTCCCAAATGCATGGTTGTCACGCCAATCAAGGCAACCTTCACTTTATGTTATCCTAGTCCAAGACAACAATGAGGGAGACCCGGATCTGCTCCTGACAGGAGAGATCAGACTTAGACACCAGAATAGATCAAATGGGGCTTTAAAGTATGTAAGGTGCAAGGTAAATGGAAACCCTAGCTCTAGGGTTTAGGTACTAGCAACTGATGGAGATGACTACTGTCTTGGGAAACGTAACTATGACAGGGTAAGCAAAGACACATTTGGGACTGTCTAGTACCAAGGAGACAGATTCAGTGAAAGGTAGATAACTTGATTTGTAAATAAATGTTGGCAAAGGGGAATGGGAGTGAGGTCAAGTTAGGGCTAGCGCTAGCTAGGAGATCAGTGCCTTATGTGCATTGGGCAATGGAGTTAGCGTCAACCCAACGTTTCAGTGAACCCACCTGGAATATACCTTAATCTATGGACCCAGAAAGGATTTGGCTCGAAAAAATCGGGTTACAAGAAAACCAGCTCAATGGAGGGCTAGCGCTAGGGCTTGGAAAGCAGATTTGCAGTTCTAGGGTCACCAGGAGGCTGACAAATCAGCGTTGAGGGAAAAAAGAGGTCAGGGTAACCTGATCTACAAATCCAAATCAAAAAATCAGCAGAAAAATCAGATCTAGAAAAGTCAAAATCTGATGAGGGGGCTAGGGGGGTGAAAACCAATTTTTCAGATCTAGGGCAACCCGGAAGGAACTAGCTCAGCGTTGGGGGTGTTCTGGAGTGCTTGAGACCCGATCTATCAGCCTATCTTGTCAGATTTCAGAAAAAGTCAATTCCGGAAAGTCCAGTTTTCAGTGAGGGGGCTAGGGCTGTTTTAGTCAAAAACTCAGATCTAGGTCAAATTGCCAAGAACTTGGACAGCGTTGGGGTTGATTTGGACTGTGTGGCACCCGATCTATCCGTCCGTGAAGTTAGAATTCAAAAAAAGTCAAAACCCTAGCAGGTCAAATTTTCAGTGGGGGGGGGTTTGCAGTTTTTTGGCTAAAAATCAGATCTAGGTCAAACCAGTAGGAGTTTGACCAGCGTTGCAGCAGATTTAGTGAAGGGGAGGCCCGATCTATGAAACCTAGAAATGGTTTGGCCAAAGATCGGATGATTCCTATATTTATTGCTTTTTAGGGTTTTTAGTATTTAGGAGTTTTTTCAGAAAAAAGTGAAGTAAAGCAAGGTACAATGGAATAAGATCTGAAGAGAAGAGACTTACCTGTTAGATCTTACCTGGAAATGCTTGTAGAAGTCTTTAACAGTGATGATCTTTGCTATCCCGATCAATTCTGGAAGATCCAAGTGATTTCTATAAAGGATGCAAGCCACAAGCCACCAATGCGCCTGCTACCTTGCATGAGCAAACTTCAACAATATCAGATTTGTTAATACACGATAAAGAAACCAAATGCTACAAGACAGTAAAACGAAGTAATCATAGATCACAATGAAACTCATGAAAACCCCTTGATCCAAGATGAAGAAAACCAAGCGAGTTGAGGTCCCCCTGCAAAAACGCTCCAGCCAAAATGCCCTCCTATAGGCAAAACAATGATAGCAAAAAAATATAGATCTCACAAGAATTTCCACAATGCTAGGAAGCTGAAGATTATCCAATCACCATTTGAGAACATTAGATGCAAAGCAAATCCATAAAATATCCACAAAAAAGTCTTTCTATTATTCAGATCCAAGAGCCAAAGACCCCTTACAAATGAGAAGCTCTCTCCTTTAAATAGAAATGAGAGAACCTCAATCATAACCAAATCCTAACCACTTTCAAAACGAGTGGCTAAGATTAAAAGATGAAATGTTCTAATCAATGGTTGAGATGAGCTCAACATACAACACATGGATCAATATAACCATAATTTACCAAAGTGGACTAAACCACCCATAAAAAGGTAAACCCACTCAACAAGAAATAAATGAAGCACATGGTGGGTCCAAGGAGTGTTTGACTAACTCCCTCTGGGTATTCCCATGGCACAATAAAATAATATAATAATTTAATTCTTTGACTTTGTGCCTCCTTGAGGAAATCACGAGCCTCCCAAAAGCTCCAGAAAATAATATAAAAATACCCAAAAATAGGTGTGGGCCCAATCAGGTGTTGCAACTGCTGGAGAAGGTGTGGAAGACATTACTTTCATCATTGTGACTCATCCCATGCTATTTCTTTACCTCAGTAGCCCAAATTGATTTCTTCAATAGCCATTTAATCATTTTTAATCTGCCTCGGGAAACGTGATCCTGTCAAAACAACCTCCTAGGGTTCCTGCGTTGTCAAACCGAGCCCACCAAGCTCTCTGGGATGGGGGTACTATGGTACAAACAAGTGGCTGCACTCCCTATGCCCATACAACACCCTAGGAGATCCTACTAAAACATCTCCCTGCTCAAACATATCAACCTGTGAAGAAAAACTGCATCAGCAAGGCAGAATGAGCCTGATCATATCGGCAAGTGCCCGGAACTAGAAATAAACCGTCTCATTAGACTCAGAGAGTCCAAATCCATCTAAGGTGTATACTCATACCCTTCACAGGTCTCTATCTGATCATCAATCATATCCAATAAACAATATAACCATCTGTAACTGATCAGACACCCATAATAACTCAGACTACATCCATCTGCTGAAAGTGTAAAAGGCTAAGACATGCTCTACAACTCATTCAAGTAACAATCACAACAAGTAGCATTCATTTCACTGGTGGTACATCAACCAATACATATATAAGGCTTTATTTATTATTACTCAGACTTAGACTTTCAAGACTATACTCACTTCATAGTTGTAGCCAATTTACTAGTGAAGGGTAAAGGGTGAAAATGACAAGGCTAAGGAAAAGGATGACTTCCTACTTAACATCATGACACTTTGGATAATGGAAAGGGAATACTCACTATAACCAATGTCGGACAAACAACAACTCAAGGAATAGCAGTGCCTCACAAATGGGTGAGTTGTTTAGAGAGTGCTTATTCAACTTAGGCATCATGATTACATCAAGATTGATCCAAGTTCATTAGGACCATCATTTTATTCCATGGCCTTTTTGGCCTATATGACCCTTTGGGACTTCACTAGTGCTTAAAAAGCACAGCTAATCGCAGCTTTCATCCGGGACATATAAGGTCAGCAATATTTGGATATAACATATTTTTAACCATTGCTTTTTTGGACCTTTCTTATACTCTTCAAGGACTATTTTAACACTTCATTGCTCTTGCCCTCTATACATATGTTAAGAAACACAGTTTTGTAATTTTCATTTTCCATGGGCGCATATTCAATATTTTCAATACAGGTAGTACATGAGCTTTCCGTTTTAGCCAACAACATCTCAAGTGACTAGGGGAGTTTTGCACAGTGCCAAACATCGGGACAATCGACCGGAATGATTTAGGCATACAATCCAACTCACCAAAGGCAAGTTTTGTCACCAACTCAGAGCCAAGACACAATATAAACAGGGAGGCTTGTCCAACAAAAGTTCTAGCGGGGAAAAAGATCCTCCATGCCATAAGTCAAGAAGTTAGTCGGGTTAAAAACTAAACTGGAAGGTAATGGATGGGTGAAGACAATGAATGATGGATCCAACACTAGCAAGCCAAAACAATGGTGGGAATGACTACCTCTATTCTCCCTAAGGAGGGTAAAACCAATGAGTATAGATCAGGAACTTCCAAGTCTAAGTAGGGACATCAATACATAGTACAAAATACATCCAAGTCCATATAATTATGACCGCCAGCTCATGATACCACAAGTTAATACATGTCACAAAAATCAGTATAAGAGCAATGATAACCACAACACAATATAAAAAGCCGAGTCATAATCATGCAATATAATCCATCTGAAACATCGTCTGTCTAATGAGAAAGCACTGATATAAAATTGGGCATCAATAACTGCTCTGTAATGACTAAATGGCTACATCGGTCCTCAAATCTGAGTGTCCTGAGACTCAGTCCTAACATGGGAGAGTACAATAGTCCACCAATACAATAATGATCCGTCAAAACTGCTCATCTCAACATCTCATATGTAAGAGATCTCGCTAAAAAAATGTACTGTGTCTGAAAAATAAAATATGGTAGCCTGGCTACTATATATGTGATAATAAGAGGTTAATTTTAAATGTGAACCTATCTTAACTAGCCACCCTCGTTGCTTTTGATGCAACCAACTGGTCGGTCGAACTGCAACAGTGCAGAGCATACACAACGGAGTCTTGATAATTTTTAAGGATTTTAAAGAATGTGTTTGTTTGTTAAAAATGAAAAAATAAACCTCCAAGAATCTCATTCGGTTCAAATGAACCTCAATCGGGAAAGCAAGGAGGGGTTAATTTTAAGATGATAAGTGAAAAGTAACACAAAGAATAAATAATCAAGAGTTTTCTAATTAATCCTACCACGCATCTCTTTCGCCTTTCGGGTAACTCGGGTTTTTGTGGGCTTAGTATTTGTATTACTTTTGACTCTAACAACTAGATCTGAAGACAAAGAACCAAATAACTAGGTGAAATTTTATATTTAGAAAGAGGAAGAGATATGGAGAGGAGAGGCTTGTTGCCGGAAAAAGTTGGCCCAAAGACTTCGTAGTGGGATGCCAAGGGACTATGCCATTTAGAAATGTTGGAAGTAACGTGGAGTCAAACTAGATCCACGATTCCTCCAAGCTAAGCAACCTGTAAATTACTCAACAAACTTGCAAACCCGTGAGATCTGGTGATTACACATAAATCGAGATGAAAACAACATGCATATAATCTTATAAAACATGTCAGATCTAGATCTTTAAGTACATGTATTCAAAACAGAAGAAACAAGTACACTTACTGATAGCCTTCTATTTCTAATGATTGGGAGCAATCCTTGTTCAACAGATTCATAAACCAAGATGCAAGAATTTGAAACAACACACAGATTACCTCATGAAGATCAAACGATATTGACCCACACACAGTAGCACCACACCATTAGCCTCCAAAGCTTTCTTTATTATAGCAAAATCACAAAATACTGTATCAATTACAATTAGCAAGCACCTTCATCCAACTCTAACTATTTTGAATGAGAGTGCATTCTTTATTTATAACTAGAGGAGGAGGAAGTGGGTGCATCTTACACTGGAGATCAAGTCGGATTTCACGAGTTGATTTAGGAGTGAGCTCAAGTTTGAAGAAGAGGTTTCAATGGAGGAGGCGCCACCTCTCATGAGGTAGGCGATCTCACTCCATTCCATTCGCTATCTCCATGAAACACCAATACACCAACTACTCTCATCTTAAATGTGGTTGGTGTCATCTCCCTCTACCCACTTCATTCATATCCTCAAAGATATAACCAAAGTTTGACAACTCATGTGGAAGAGGTCACTAATTAAGGGGACCCACTTGCCATGTCAATTTGACTTGCCACACCAACCCATGCAAATCTCAAAGGAGGGGGCGAATTTATTCACGTGAAGGTGACTTAGGAATGTGTGGCAGGGTCTCAAAACAATAATAAATTAAATCACTTATCCATGGTTTCAAGTTGTCTTTCACTATTGGAATGAAGCTGTTATCACCAACCTTGTAGTTGCCTATGTAAGGTGGATCTAGGATGGATGGTAGAAGGACAAGCAACTAAGGAGATGGAAACAAGATTGCCTAGACTCCCAAATGGATGGTTGTCACGCCAATCAAGGCAGCCTTCACTTTATATTATCTAAGCCCAAGACAACAAAGGGGGAGACCTGGATCTACTCCCGATAGGAGAGATCAAACCTAGACACCAGATCAGATCAATAAGACTTGAGGTACGTAAGGTGTAAGGTAATTGGAGCCCTTAGATCTATGGAAGGTGTCACTAAGTGTGCTGGGGCTTTGGATAAGGGTTTTAGACAAATGAGAGTTGATCCAAAGTGGAACATAGATGACTAATGGGGTAAATATTAGATCTAGGTTGAGGTACTAGCAATTGATGAAGATATCCGCTGCCTTGGGAAACATGACCAATGCAGGGAGGGCAAGGACAGTGTTGGGGCTATCTAGTACTGATGGATAGACTCGACGATAGATGTGACAATATCAGAGATCCCGAGTCATCAGGGAAAAATCAGGTTTGCCAGGAAAAGAAGGCCAAAGAGGGTCTAGCGCTAGGGTTGGAGATCAGTTCCTGTTGGACCTAGGGTAATGGAGTCAATATCTACCCAACGTTGGAGTGGACCCGCCTGGGAAATGCCCTGATCTATGGATCCAGAAGGTTATTTGGCCGACAAATTTAGTATACAGGGGAAACCAGCAGTATGGTGGCTAGCGCTAGGGTCTGGAGAGGCATATCCTCAGATCTAGGAAAATTCAGAGACCATCAGCTCAGCGTTGGAGGGGAAATGGGATGGGGATGACCTGATCTATAAACCCAAGTTGGAAAAATGCCGAAAAAATCAGATCTGGGAAAAAGTAGAAAAATGATGAGAAATGCTAGGATCCCGGAAGACGGTTTCTCAGATCTAGGGCCACCTGTCAGCCTTTAACTCAATGTTGGAGGTGATTTGGAGTGAGGAGGACCCGATCTAAAAACCCAAGTTGTTATTTTTTCTGGAAAAATCAGATCTCAGAAAAAGTAAAAAATTTAGTGAGGGGTGCTAGGGTTTGAGAAGGCAATTTCTCAGATCTAGGGAAAACTAGGCCAAACTAGCTCAGCATTAGGGATGAATTGGTGAGAGGGAGGCCCGATCTACAAAACCTAACAGTGGTTTGTCGAGAGATCGAACAGTTTATTTTTTGGTATTTTTGGTTTTTTATTATTTATGGATTTTTTCAGAAAAATGAAGAAAAGCATGTGTCAATGGATTGAGATCTGGAAGAAAGGAACTAACCTGTAGATATTACCTGGAAATCCTTGCAGATTCCTTGAAGGTGATGATCCCCGCTATCCCGATCAATTTGAGAAGACCGGCGTGATTTCTAAGCCCAACGTTTTGCTCCAAGTGACCAATGCGCCCTCTCTCCTGCCAAGCAAATGTCAACAATATCAGATTTTCCGTATCACGAAAGAAAAGTTAGATCTACAGAAAAGTAACAAGATGTAATCATAGATCACAATGAAACTAATGAAAACCCCCTCATACAAGATGAAGCCAATCCAAGCGAGTTGAGGTCCCCCTGCAAAAACGCACAAGATGAAGTCGCCCTCTTGTAGACAAGACAATGATCCCCCCAAAAAATTTAGATCTCACACATATTTTCTGAATGCTAGGACGCAAAAGACTTTCCAATCACCATCTATAAGTATATCAGATGCAAAGGAGATAAAAACAATATTCACAAGAAAGTTTTTCTATTAATCAGATCCAAGAGCCAAAGACACCTTACAAATGAGAATCTCTCTCCTTTAAATAGAAATGAGAGAACCAAAATCCTAACCACTTTCAAAACGAGTGGCTAAGATTAAAAGATATAAATGTTCTAATCAATGATTGAGATGAGCTCAACATACACTACATGGATCAATATAACCATAAAGTACCAAAGTGGACTAGATCACCCATAAAGAGGGTACCCCACTCAACAAGAAATAAATGAAGCACATGGTGGGTCCATGGAGTGTTAACTTACTCCCTCTGGGTGCCCCATGGCACAATAAAATAATATAATATTTTAATTTTTTGAGTTTGTGCCTCCTTGAGGAAATCGTGAGCCTCCCAAAAGCTCTAGAAAATAATATAAAAATGCTTGAAAAATAGGTGTGGGCCCAATCAGGTGCTGCAACTGCTAGAGAAGGTGCGGAGGACATCATACTCATCATCATAATTCACCCCATGTGATTTCCTTGCCTCAGTAGCCCAAATCGATTTCTTTATTAGCCATTTAATCATTTATTAATCTGCCTCGAGAAATGTGAACCTGCCAAAACAGCCTCCTAGGGTGCCTGCATTGTCCAACTGAGCCCACAAGGAACTCTAGGATGGGGGTACTATGGTATAATCAAGTGGCTGCACCCCCTATTCCCCATACAACGCCGTAGGAGATCCCAATAAAACATCTCCCTGCTCAGACACATCATCCTGTGAAGTAAAACTGCATCAAAAAGTTAAAATGAGCTGGATCATCTCTGCAAGTGCCCGAAACTGAAAATAAGCTATCTCACTAGATTCAGAGAGTCCAAATCCATCTAGGGTGCATACTCATAACCTTTCCAGGACTCTGCCTAATCATCAACAATATCCAATAGACAATATAATCATTTGTAAAGGACCAAATGCCAATAATATAACTCAGGCTATCATCCATCTGCTGCAAGTGTTACAGGGCTAAGACATGCTCTACAAATCATTTAAGTAACATTCATAACAAGTAGCAGTCACCTCACTGGCAGTACATCAACCAAATACATATATAGGGTTTTATTTATTATTACTCAGACCAAACTTTCAGGACTATACTCACTTCATAGTTGTAGTCAATTTGCTAGTGAGAGGTGAAGGCTGAAATTGACAAAGCTAGGGTAAAGGATGACTACCAACTTAACATCATGACACTTTGGATATGGAAAGGGAATACTCACTATAACCACATGCCGGGAAAACAACAACACAGGGAATGGCAGTGCCTCACAAATGGTTGAGTTGTTCAGAGAGTGCTTACTCAACTTAGGCATCATGTCTACATCAAGTTTGATCCAGGTTCATTAGGGCTATCAATTTTATTTTCATGGCCTTTTTGGCCTATATGACCTTTCGGGGACTTCACCAGTGCTTAAAAGCACAGCTAACTGCAGCTTTCATCCATGACATATTCAAATTTATAAGGTCAACAATATTTGGATATAGCATATATTTAACCATTGCTTTTGGGACCTTTTCTTATACCCTTCACAGAGTATTTTAGCATTTCATTGCTCTTGCCCTTTGCTCGTATATGTTAAGAAACACATTTTAGAATTTATATTTTCCATGGGCACATATATAAACATTTCCAATACAAGTAGTACATGAGCTTTCAGTTTTGGCCAACAACATCTCAAGTGACTAGGGGGAGTTCTGCACAGTGCCATACATCGGAACAACCGACCATAATGATTTAGGTATACAATCCAACTCACCAAAAGCAAGTTTTGTCACCAACTCAGAGTCGAGACACACTATAAATAGGGAGGTTTGTCCAACAAAGGGTCTAGCGGGGAAAGGTCCTCCATGCCATAAGTCAAGTAGTAAGTCGGGTTAAAAAAAACACTGGAAGGTAATGGATGGGTGGAGACAGTGAAAGATGAAGCCAACACTAGCAAGCCAAAGAATGGTGGGAATGACTACCTCTATTCTCCCTAGGGAGGGTAAAACCAATGAGTATAGATCAGGAACTTCCAAGTCTAAGCAGGGCACCAATACATAATACAAATACATCCAAGTCCATATATTTATGACCGCTAGATCATGACACTAAATGCTAGTATATGTCACAAAGATGAGTATAAGAGCAATGATAACCATAACACAATAAAATAAATGCCGAGTCATAACCATGCAAATAATCCATCTGAACCATCATCTGTCTAATGAGAAAACACTAGAACCAATCTGGGCATCACTAACTGCTCTGCAAATGACTAAATGGCTACATCAGTCCTCGAATCTGAGTGTCCCGAGACTCAGTCCTGACATGGGAGAGTATAATAGTCCACTAACAAAATAATGATCCGTCAAAACTGCTCATCTCAGCATCTCATATGTAAGAGATCTGGCTGAAAAATGTACTGTATCTGAAAAATAGAATATGGTAGCCTAGCTACTATGTATGTGATAACATCTGGCTCCAGTTAGGACAAGTGCTATGTTGAAAAGAGCGCTTGAGAACCTCAGAATCTCTGGTCCTCGTACTCTACTTTTGGCATCCTCGATCAATCCTTCCAGCTCTGCAACCGCAACCAAAATGTCACCGACTTCCTGCAGCATGTCCAGAGCTATACCAAACTCATAGACCGGTCGTCAGAACAATATGCGGATATTATATAAAATACCGAAATAAAAATGCATGAAATCGAAAAGCAGGAAATGAATCTAATCTAGAACCATAACTTTCAAGAAAAGTTTGATTTTTATTGTGCAGGATCACAGAAATCAAAACTATACTAAGAGTTTCAAAGGCGAGCTTCAGGCAAAGATGCAAGATTCTACGCTACTGCCGGAAAAGGCTTATTCATGTCCTACCTACTCTACTCTAACCAAGCAAGAAAGGACTAAAGCCTAAGTGAGGTCGTGAATGTATCCCCTCAAATCCCTCTGGTTGACAGGAAGTAAGATCTGTCGTCCAGTACTAGTAACAAGAAAGCATATGTCACCCACACAACGCTCAACGGAAAAGGGTCCAACCCAAATGTCATTAGCTTGCCCTGATCGAAATTGTAGTAAGTGGTTCTGGATAAGGACTTGACTTCTGGTGGAAAATCTATTCCTTTTTACTGATTCGGGAACCACTTCAATGTTACGTATAGGCATGGGATGGATATCAACAAGACTTCTCGGTTGCGGGGTGATAATTCTTGAGCTCCTTCGGGGAGGAACTGCATCAAATCTAGGTGGACCACCATCAATGGGAATGGCTACACTACCAACTAAAATCTCTCTAATCTCTCTTCTTGTCTATTGGACAGGTGCATTAGGCCCTTCTTCATGAGGAGACATTATATGTTTAACAGTTTCTCCTACAGTCCAGAAGCTTCTATTTTCTTCCAAAGGGAAAGGTATGTGGGACTGTAATATCCCAAATCCTGATATTTTCTATTTCTATGCAAATTTACTGAAACAGCTGGGCATGCAATCTGCCATGCAAAATTTCCATATTTTATAGCTGAAATTAGGGTTAGGGTTTGCAGGATAGAATGAACACTTACCACTGATAAGTCGGCTGAATATATGCTCCAGAGAGAATACGCATGCAAGATGAACTGAGCTGATGAAGAAATGACCTTGTTTTCTGCTGCAATACCCCGGATGGCTGAATCAAACAAGTGTGGCGTTTTTGCTGAAGGGATGGACAGTTTCAGCTGGAAATAAGTCGGAAGGAAGGTGTGCCCTTGCCGGAGAGGATGGTTGGAGCATGCAAGAGTTTTGACCTCTCCAGATGCCTTAGAGGATTGATCTCCCAATCTGCTGCTCACGCCCCCACAACCCTGTAAACTGCTGCTAGCTGCCTCGGATGGACAATCTGATAGCTGATAATCACCCAATGCAGTAGAGTGATCCCATAAGTGAGGATGCAGGCTACATGCGGAAGAAATATGGTGATCCAGAGTCCTGGTGAATGACTAGGGTTTCCCAGCTAAATGCCCCCAACTGTATGGATGAATCTGCAATAACCTTCAGACTTATACTGGAATACTGGATAATGATGAATGCAATAGATACGGTGACAAACCTGGATGGTTTATCCTGAAGGAGACTAGGGTAGATGTCTCACTACCGAAATCCCGTTAGCTGAAGACGTCGTCTCTAACCGCAACTGCTGTGGCCGCACGTTGTGCTGCTTCTCAAGAGCTCCAAAATAATAATAATCCAAAAGTAAAGTCTCCATTCACTTTATCTTTCTTTTATAACTTTCAACTACGAAAATCCTAACTTTTGACCTAATTAGGTCACTTTAACTTCTAATTTGCAGTGACTTGCATGCATGCGCATGGAGACTTAATTGGGTGCATGCATCATTAAATAATGCTTAGATGTCATGCATGTCACTTTTAGGGTTTGCATGCATATCACTTTTAGGGTTTGCATGCATGTCATTTTTAGGGTTTGCATGCATCTCACTTTTAGGGTTTGCATGCATGTCATTTTTGGGAACATTACAGTCCTCCCTTGCCAAAAATTGCTTGTCCATAAGCAATCGACAACTGTCAACTAAAAAAGTCATCCAGACACCAATACCAGGATCCCATATAAACCACTGGATCACCTCATGCCTCCTTGCCACCCAATCATGAATTGACCCCTTGATACCGGGATCCCAAACAACCCTTTGACTGATACCAAAATTCATCTGAATGCCCTTAATGAGCCAAGCAATCATAAGTTGCACAAACTCCTCAGAAGACTGCTCCTTCATGCCTCCAAACTTAAGCATCCCTCGAAAAAACTCCTGGAAGAGGAGGTTGGCCCTCTCCTCCATAGCAACTCCACTAATGTCACCTGAGCCTGGAAACCTCGATGTCTCCATCTTCATCATATACCTGTCTACCCAATCTCTGTATGGATACACTTCCTTGTTAGCTGGTCCACAAGGGATGTGCTCAACTACCTCCTCCATGGTTAAACCACTAACCCACAAAGGCAACTCGTGATCCCATACCTGATCCAAATCCTTTGTGTCAGATCTCTCCTTAGTCACCTGCAATTTTGAGTGCTCATGTAGAATCATTGTTGAAGGCTCTCCCCTCAAACCATGAGTGCCACTCATGCCCTCATGGGTCACAACTGTCCTGCATCTTGTGTAGGTTGCGATATCCTCTTGGGCACTCACTCGACTGGTGTCATCTGAACCAGGATCCCACACATCTGTACTATACCCATTTCGGAAAATAAGGGATGCGTCCCTGTCACTATCAGCTAGTACCTGGAATATGTCTCCCATCAACACATTTGCATCTACAACATGAACCATTAATGGTCCCTCCACAAGATGTGGCTCATAACCTTCATACTGCTCTGCATGTATAGAATCGATCCTCTCTGTGTCATGCCTCTCCACTCGTTCCTGTGAATCTAACTGAGGTTCCTCTTCTGCCTTCTCTTCTACCTTGTGCTCATCCAGAAGACACAGGGGTGCAATCTCTGATTCCTTATGGTCCAAACTGTCATATGACAAGAGAGAGCGTCTGAACATGATCCCATCTTCCTTCACTCCCCCAACTATCCCTTTAAGGAGATCCTCATCCAAATCCTTGGGCTGGCTCCCAAACTTGATGGTGTAATAATCTTGAAAGGACAATGCTGCACATACCTCATCACCCAACGCAAGATACTCCTGATATTGAGGCAAGTGTTGAAGCACTGTTAACCTCTGCGAATTTCCAGTCAAGATCCTTCTCATTGTCTTCATGTTCTCACAAGCTGGCAAAGAAAAACCTTTGTTTTGACATGCACTTCACCAACATCACTGACATGCATTTGCATGTACATGCATGCATCAACATGCACTTTTATTCAATTGCTATGTGCCCATAGCTGGCAAGGATCATGCTCTGATACCACTGTAATATCCCAAATACTGATATTTTCTATTTCTAGCAATTTTACTGAAATAGTCGAGCATGCAAACTGCCATGCAAAATTTCCCTATTTTATAGCTAAAATTAGGGTTAGGGTTTGTAGGATAGAATGAACACTTACCACTGATAAGCTGACTGAATGTGCTCCAGAGAGAATATGCATGCAAGATGAGCTGAGTTGGTGAAGAAATAACCTTGTTTCTGCAACAATAACCCCGGATGGCTGAATCAAACAAGTGTGACGTTTTTGCTGAAGGGATGGTCAGTTTCAGCTGGAAATAAGTCGGAAGGAAGGCATGCCAATGCCGAAGAGGATGGACGGAGCATGCAAGGGTTTTGACCTCCTAGATGCCCTAGTGAATTGATCTCCCAGTTTGCTGCTCACGCCCCCACAACCCTGTAAACTGCTGCTAGTTGCCCCGGATGGATAATCTGATAGCTGATAATCACCCAATGCAGTAGAGTGATCCTATCAGTGAGGATGCAGGCTGCATGCGGAAGAAATATAGTGATCCAGAGTCCTGGTGAATGACTAGGGTTTTCCCAGCTAAATGCCCCCAGCTGTATGGATGAATCTGCAACAACCTTCGGACTTATATTGGAATACTGGATAATGATGAATACAATAGATACGGTGACAAACCTGGATGGTTTATCCTGAAGGAGACTACGGCAGATGTCTCACTGCCGAAATCCCGTTCGCTGAAGACGCCGTCTCCAACCCCAACTGCTGTGGCCGCACGCCGTGCTGCTTCTCAAGAGCTCCAAAATAATAATAATCCAAAAGTAAAGTCTCCATTCACTTTATCTTTCTTTTATAACTTTCAACTATGAAAATCGTAACTTTTGACCTAATTAGGTCACTTTAACTTCTAATTTGCAGTTGACTTGCATGCATGCGCATGGAGACTTAATTGGGTGCATGCATCATTAAATAATGCTTAGATGTCATGCATGTCACTTTTAGGGTTTGCATACATGTCATTTTTAGGGTTTGCATGCATGTCACTTTTGGGAACATTACAGGGACACGACAGTATCATGGCTAGGGCCTTCTCCTGTAGGAACGTGAAGATGCATATTTTCTAGCTCGGTTGGTTCTACTCCAGACTGTGATGCAGAAGAACTAGGCATGTGAGACAGATCATGACTGTGAAAATTAGATGACTCAGGTGGCAGGAGAAAATTAGGGATGAGAGGATAGGCTAATAAGGCATTATTTGGTGTGGCTGAAGGAGTCTAAAGTATAACAAGATTGTTAAGATTAAAATCTCCTTCAGGTGCATCGTTTATTAAGGCATCCTCTTGCCAACTCAGAGAGTTATCATGGACTTGAATTAGGTTACCATCTTCCAAAGATAAATGAGATAATGAACCAGCAACATCAGAAACACGGGTGCTACTGACTTCATCATCAGCATCTACTACACTAGCTAACTCAGGATGGTTTGCCCATGGGTAAATAGGTTCAAGTCCTTGGTTTTCTCTTTCTCTATTACGGTCAATTAAAGCAAACCATTAGAGGAAATTTGGGGTCTAAAATGGGCCTTATAAGAAAACGTGCCAAAATAAGTTTGTGTGAGTTGGAATTCAAGAACCAATAGAATTTCAATAAAATAAGTCAACCATAATGGTTGAATTGACATATTTGTCATTAAAAAAAACTACTTTTTTTGTTCGTATTTTTGACATATCTCATTGTGTTTTTACCCAAATTTTGATCAGGAGAGCTCGTTGAATGCGGAATTTGATTCCGCATCCAACGAGTACCCACACTGGATACTTTTGATGGACCCCGCTACCCAGAAAACAAGAAATACCTGGAAAAACGTGATGATGATGTCATCATCATGTTTTTCCAGGTATTTCTTGTTTTTGGGGTAGCAGGGTCCATCAAAAGTATGCAATGTGGGTACTCGTTGGATGCAGAATAAAATTCCACATCCAATGAGCTCTCCCGATCGAAATTTGAGTAAAAACACAGGGAGATATGTCGAAAATACGAACACAAAAAGTAGTTTTTTTCTTTCTTCCTCCAAAATTAATCAATATTATTTTATTATTTTAACTATTTTTTGTTATTTTAACTATTATTTTATTATTTTCCTTAGGAGGGCCATTTTAGACCCCAAAATTCCTCTAATGCATTCATTTACTCTACGAGGGATTCTTCCAATATTCCTAGCATTATCAATTTCATCAACTTCAATTGTAGGGTTTATTGCATCGTTTTGCTTGTGACCCTGAAGTTGGTTCTCATTTCTTCTTAATTCCTCTAATTCCTTTGAGCATTTGCCTCCAAGCATTTCCAAGTTAATCATCCTGGCAAGTTCAGTTATTTGATTTTCTTCCCAAGATGAGTCAGAGTCTTCCATTTCCATAAACATGTTTCAGGCTGCTTATATTCCCATACTTCAATTTCATCTTCCACCATATTAACCTTGGCATTATTCAACAATTCTTCCCCATATGTGTTTTTAATTCCTTCCTCAAAAGTCTCCAAATGTTTTTCATAACAAGGTTCCCTAATGATCCTAATCAGGGTACCGTCAAAGTTTGGGACACAAAGGTATGATAAATCCATCATGAGGTATCCACCTAAACCAGTTGCCCATTTTCTAGATAAAAGCATTCCATATGCTGGGGGTAAATCAATAACAACTACATCCATCATAGTGGAGATGTCTGAGCATGCAAACAGACCAGCTCTAAGGCTTTTTATCAAGCCATAGGATGGTACTCGTCTTGAATCTATGCCACAAACATTCCCATAAGGCCTAGTCACCTCCAATCCCATTTCCTTCATGACATGCAAAGGCATTACATTCATAGCTGCTCCAGAATCCAACATGCAATTATGCAGGAGCATATTCTGAATGTGTAAGGTTAGGTAAAAGGGAGGGTGACCACCGTTCTTTCTTTCATAGATAGTAGACTGGATGTTAACAGGTGGATCCTTTTCATCTTTGCTAGGTTGCATCCCACTCAGGCTCTGTATGTGACTGGATTCTAAGGCAATCTCAGGGGTCTTGTCTTGGCCAATGCCATTGAAGAACTCCTCTACTTGGCTTCTTACAGAGGGCACATTCATCAGTTCAGTGATAGGGATATTACACATTATCTTGCTTGGCTCTTTCTATATGTCAATGTTTAAGTTCAAATCTCCTAAGGCAAGATCTTCTTCTTCCTTCTTATCTTCATTAATTGCTTTGCGTTTGTCAAAGAAAGAAGGTTGGGGATCCACTCTTCGTTTATAGATTCTAACCCGTGGTTGCTCTTTCGTTTCAGGGATATTTATTGCACCACATGAAGGATCAAGCTCTTCAACAAAATCCTCTTCCTGCTCCCAAGGTTCTTCTTCTTGCTCCCATGGCTCTTCCTCGAGGAGAATTCGTCCAAACCTGTCATCAAAAGATAAATCATTCATAAAGTTGATGTTGTTTGGTTGGTCATCAGGGTAGCTGGTGTTTGATGGTTCTGCATCATTCTCATCACACCAATTGACATTCTCTTCTCAGGATTCTCTGGATACTCGGTTCGTTTTCTATTAGGATCTCATTCAGGACCTCTATTGTAGTTCCAGTAGGGTTTAGGGCCATAAGGATTTCTATGTCGCTCAGGATCATGAAAACTAGCGACAGTCTTGGTCAGGACAGTTAGCTGTTTCATCATCTCTTGCATGGTTTCTAACGCGTCCTTTGATTCTTTTGGTTCACTCACAGGTTCTTTAGGCTTTCGGAGCTTTGGGTCACATCTGGAAGTGGATGGGGCATAATGATCGAAGAAGTTTTGCTTACCCATAGATGCCGCATGCTGCTCAGCCATCTTTGCATTGAATTGGGCAGTCTTTAAGTCATTTGGGTTTTTATCTTTTAAGTTGAAACCCAACCAACCGTCGAAATAATGAATAACAACTGCTTGGTCCTTAGGTCTAATTTCATCTAGGATATTTCCTATAGTCTTGTCAAATCTCAGGTTAAATTCATGGACTATTTCATTCTCCCTCTTCTTTATGTCAAACAGTTGATGTAAGAGGAATTTCCCATCCAACTTGTGAGACCAATCACTGTTAAGCTTTGTGACGAAGTTGTCATATCCATTGATGGATGAAGCAGGTAATCTATCAAACCACTTCCGCACATCTCCTTCTAGAGAATGCAGAAGGCCTCTCATGAATACATCTTCATCAACAGCTCCATATGCTTCCATATGATCCTAGACTTTGTCAATGTGGTCTTCGATGGAGGTAGCTGACACTCCATCAAAGTTAGGAACCTTTTCGAAATATTTATCAGGCATGTCATGCGGGGCCCCTTGGATCAGGGAGAAATCTAAAGGAGATGCCTTGGCCTTCCTTCCAAAAATCCAAGGGTTTTGTGGAGGAGGAGCATTCTGATTTCCATTAGTGTTTGTTTCGACCATCGGGCTAGATGAGGTTGAAGGGGATCCCAAAGGATGACTTGAGAAAACAGTCGGGCCTGATACTTGTTTGTTTTTCCTTGCGTAAGTTATAGGGAAAACTTTCGGGTTTATAGGGCGTTCTAGAAACTTAAGATTAATACGTTGGGTACGGTCCTCAGTGGAATCGCAGGGTGGAGTCGCCAGGTGAACCACACAAGTAATTCACCAACAAAAGATATGTCGTAGGGAAAGGTGAGGTATGTTGAACCAAGGTAGGCCTCTACCTCCCCGACAACGATGCCAAAATGTTATCACCAACCTTGTAGTTTCCTATGTAAGGTGGATCCAGTATGGATGTTAGAGGGACAAGCAACTAAGGAGATGGAACCAAGACTGCCTAGACTCCCAAATGGATGGTTGTCACGCCAATCAAAGCAGCCTTCACTTTATGTTATCTAAGCCCAAGACAACAAAGGGGGAGACTCGGATCTGCTCCCGATAGAAGAGATCAGATCAATAAGACTTGAGGTACGTAAGGTGTAAGGTAATTAGAGACGTTATATCTATGGAAGGTATCACTAAGTATGCCAGGCCTTTGGATAAGGGTTTTAGACAAATGAGGGTTGATCCAAAGTGGAACACAGGTGACCTATGGGGTAAATATTAAATCTAGGGTTGAGGTACTAACAACTGATGAAGATATCCGCTGCCTTGGGAAGCATGACCAATGCAGGGAGGGCAAGGACAGTGTTGGGGCTATCTAGTACGGATGGATAGACTCGACGATAGATGTGACAATATCAGAGATCCTGAGTCATCAGGGAAAAATCAGGTTTGTAAGGAAAAGAAGGTCAAAGAGGGGCTAGCGCTAGGGTTGGAGATCAGTTCCTGTTGGACCTATGGTAATGGAGTCAATATCTGCCCAACGTTGGAGTGGCCCCACCTGGGAAATGCCTTGATCTATGGATCCAGAAGGTTATTTGGTCGAAAAATTCAGTATACTGGGGAAACCAGCAGTGAGGTGGCTAACGCTAGGGTTTGGAGAGGCAGATCCTCAGATCTAAGAAAATTCAGAGACCATCAGCTCAGTGTTGGAGGGGAAATGGGATGGGGATGACCTGATCTACAAACCCAAGTCAGAAAAATGCTGAAAAAATCAGATCTGGGAAAAAGTCGGAAAAATGATGAGAAATGCTAGAATCCCGGAAGACAGTTTCTCAGATCTAGGGCCACCTGTCAGCCTTTAGCTCAGCGTTGGAGGTGATTTGTGTTAATGGAATTGTAACTTCGGAATGTATTCACTTGTATTTCTTATCTATTGTAACCCGATGTTTATTCCGGGATGTTCTTATGTCATGTCATGCGCCGATGTTCCGATCGGGAGAATCAATAATGTAAACAAGTCATGTCAAGTCATTATGGGTAACCCTCCTATTGTCTAAGGGTTAAAGTCCCCGCAGTTCCGGGGCACTAGGGTTATTAGACTCTCCTAGAGAGGTCAGCCCTAGTAGGGTTTTAGTCATGTCGAGATTAGTATAAATAGAGAGCTGGACTCTCTATTTAGCACACCACTCATACACACTCAAGTGTAGCGCATAGTTGAGGAAGAGAAAGACACTGGGGCTAGCGGAAAGAGCTTGCTGTTGTTGGGAGATTGTCTTACTGTTTTTGGGTTTCACTTTGGTGCTAATTCTATCTCTGAGGAAGTTGCGGGGTTTTCTCCATTTATGGTTTCCCCGAGGAAAAACACTGTGTTCATTGTCTCATGTTTGATTGCTGTGTTTGTTGTTCTCTCAGTTAAAGATCCTAATGATATGCTAGCTTAATGTTGTAAAAACTAACATTGTATCAGAGCTAACTTGAGAAGAAGACACTATGCAGTTGCGAGAACTAGGGCTTCCTATTTTGTGGATCTCTCTCCACAGATTTTCAACAAAAGTAAGGTGGAATAACTCTCCTCCCTAGGGCGCATCTTTCTGTCGAAGCATAATCCAATTCTGAGGTTTTTCAGTTTTGGACCCGACACCAGGGATAATTTTAAGAACCCCCCCGAAATTTATATGTATAAAAAATGGGCGAATCTCCCCGATATATAGGAAAACTTGAAGGCGATTTTATCAATAATATAATATGTATATATAATTTTTTTAGCGAATCTTTCATTTTATTATATAATGTTGTAAAATCTTGGCGAATCTTTCACTAAGTTATAGGATATTGTAAAATTTTGGCGAATCTTTCACTGATTTATAAAATATTGTAAAGATTTGGCGAATTTTTTTCCAGGAAGACTCGCCACCTCTTTGATTCCTAAGAAATCACAATTCTTTGTGCTTTCACTTTACCTTCTAATATTACATACAAAATAATTAATAGTATTAATTATGCACCATTCGGTCAGAGCTGTCACGAAACTGCACAGCTTCCTTAATCTTCCCCTAGAGGTAAACCCTTAAAATAAAAACTATTTAATTTCCACTAAAGAGATCTAAGATTACTTAAACACAGTGATATGCCTCACACTCATGAAAAAAGTGATATGCCATACACTCATGAAGAAAGGTTTTACCCAAACATGCCAAAGTACCACCAGTAACCA
>LPNX010155004.1:4810-19810 GCA_001517045.1 Pseudotsuga menziesii
TGCATCCTTGCCTTTAGCTGATTAGAGTAATTATGTATATGAAAATACTTCTTCATCCCGGATAACCAGGACTCTGCTTCCTCCCCTTTTTCGGTCTCTCCATTAAAAGTTGGGAGCTTTATTTTTTTAAACTCCCCTGAAATTTCCTCATATGGTCTGTATTTCTTCTTTCTATCATACAAATCAGCCTCACTATTGTCACTAGTAGTATGGTAACTTTGTCGTTCACCAAACCCTTCAGATGATGAACTACTTTTAGTTTTTGCCAGCTTCATCTTTTTAGATCTTCTTTGATGACTAACATCCTCAGATTCTGATCTTCTGCTCCTTCCTTCAGTTTGGAACTATTCTATTAAAATTTGGTTCAATTCTTCCTGAGCCTTCAAAATCCTCTCATTCTCCCTCTTGACTGATTCCATTTCAGTCTTCAAATCTTTTATAGTCTACAACAACTCTGAAGAGTTGGCAGTCACCTCTTCTAACATAGGTTCTCTGGGCAATTGTCTTGTTTCTGTGTCTGGAGACTCCTCCTGTGCATACTCTCCTAGATTTTCCATACCTGCCTGTTAAACTTCAGAAAAAGAAAATTTTATGTTCTTAACATAAAACAAAATATATGTTAGCATCTTATTTTAATTTATTGTTCTATGAAAGCTAGTTGGGCTGCATCAAGGCCTAGTGTTTGAACCTTGTGCTCTGATACCACATGTCAAAACCCCAAATTTTCCGAAAAATTTAAAATTTTTAAAATAAAGATAATTTTCATAAATGCAGTCAACTAATTGTTTAATTAGTTATATGCTAATGAATTCGTTATCTGAATTATCTATTTGATTATGTTTACCTTATAGAATAATTCTTTTTCAGTTTAATAATTTATTTTTCTTTGCGACCACAAGGTGGAACTGTCAGGATATTCTGGGCTTACTTAGCTTTCAAGCTAACGCAGAAAGTTTTCATGCTCTTACAGACATACAGGTAAGAATTTCGGGTGCTGCTTGTCATTAATTCTAAAGCATTCAGATATAAGTTCGTCGCACAATAATAACTCAATAAAAGAATATAAATGCTATTCGATTTCCAAAGCTTATCGAGGTAAAATCATTAAACTGTCCTTCTTTTTAAGACACTATGGAAATGAGATTTAGTTCTATTAGTAATGGTGACAGCTGTTTTCTTTCTAGTAGATGTAATTTATAGTTCTTAAATAGTACTGAACTTATCGATGTCTACCCTATTCGTCAAGTGTAAAAATGCCTGAAATGTTTCTTTGCAAGCAGTTTTAAGAATGACAGAGTTATTACGTTAAGGATCTATTGACAAAGTTAACATAATCTCTTTACCTCCTGATAAATTGTTGGTTACTCCTTGCAATGTAAAAGTAATGTGCAACAGTTATTAAGTTTCTATACTATTAATCCATTTTCCGAGCCTGTTGTTCTAAGGAAATTATATCCTCATAAACCACTGTCAATTTGGTTATAATAGTGGTGATGGATTAAATTCCTTTTCCCATAATTTACTTGGAATATGTTATCGAGTTAAGGCTATTAATTTTATAAAAAAATTCCAACGTCAAGCTCTTTAAGCAATTCAAGACTTATCATGCTTAATACTAAATCTTACTAGTTTACTACTTAAATATGTAAAGGTAAAAGATTAACACTAGTATGTAGGGTATATACCATAAATTAACTTTAAGAAAAATCTTTTATAAACATTAACTATCATAACTTTAGATAGAGTTATAGTTGGTTTAAAGACTGAATATTATGTTTGTTATAAACAAAGGGGTCATAGGTTAGACCTCACCCATGAAGTGTTTATGGTTTATCTTTTATTTATAGTTCTATACTCTTTTTACTAAATGCCTTCTTTATCACCGTTACATGCATAGCATGTTAGGTTAAGCATTGATTTTATCCTTGCTAGGTTCAAATGTTTGGTTGAGTAATTGCTAGTTTGTAAGCAAGTAACCATCAAATGAACATTATGAAATCCTTTTAAACATATTACAAGACTTAACTAAAATTAAGGTTATAATTGTTTGGAAGTAAAACAAGTCGCAAGGCATGAAAAGGATCGTATTAACCTACACACCTTTGATGAGTATTATAGCAAGGTTTATGGTAATGCTTCTTATGTTTTCCCATACTATGTGCATGATAGGTTGACATTGGAACATGGACTAAGGTGGAACTTTCGATTTACCAAATGATTGGAAATCATTCTCTCGGTAGAATGTTCATCGGGAGTATACATTTTTACCCACAGCATGTAAATTATTTGTTGACTAACGTGGCATCATCTTGGCCATGTGTTGCACAGTTAAAAAGCACAGCATTGAACCCTAGCTTGTCATTACCTCCGTCACCTTCGGCCTCATGTCGCTCTGCTACGATGTTCTCGTCTACATTGTCGCTTGCATCTTGCTGTTGATAGTCTCCCTGCTTATTCTACACCTCGTGAGCTCGTCCCGAATGTACAGTAGAGAAGTGTTGTTACCAAACATTTGTTGCTTGGGCATAGGTTAGTGGTTCTTTCTTCAGGGTTTCACCATCGTAGCGAGTTTAATCCCGAACCTTTCGACTGTAAGGAGTTCCCTTCCTCTTTGTCTTGGCACTAAGAGTCATGGTATTTCGTTTCAAAGTTGCTGGGGCATAGGGTTTCACCACAGAGAAGTGTCTTTAGCTGGATAAGAAGTGACGATCCAAGCATATTTACTTGCTAAGCTTGTTGTTCCTATTCTCCGTCGCTGTAGGTTATTTGCTGGGTTAGTAATTCCTTCTTTCTCGCAGCATATGAAGCGTTTCATCCTCCTCACACTGGTGGTTGCTTTACTGCTCGTGGGCGGTCGCGCAACAGTAAAATTTTAGGTAAGAATTTCTATTTCAACTTCGTTATCGCTGCAGTTTTTAATTTCTATACACAGTTGTTTATTTTGTATACCAGAATTTAACATTATCGTTCTTCGTGTTCACAGGTCGACCCGTCCCTCTGCGTGGTTGGTGTGAGGCTGTGGCAACAGCTTGTTGGTTCATGGGTAAGCCCTAGGTTATCCATGGCAATTCCTCCTTGTTTGGTCCCTTATGGTTCCTTTAACGGTTGGCCGTCGTGGCCTGCAAAACCCTTGTGGTTTTGGTTTATTTGGGTTGACCAATTCACTGTTTGTTTGTTGATGTTAAACCCTTCGCTTGATGCGGGGCCTCCGGCTTAGGCCATGACTGTAAATTTTGGTTTTGTTATGATTACTGTGTAAATATATATGTAAATGATGGAAAGGCTATAAAAGCCTCACTCTGTGGAGTTTGTTTGAGGTCGTGAGTACATATACTGAATTAGACTCTTTCAGTTTGTTAACTCTGTTGTACATTTTAATGCTAGTAGGGTTTTACCCTAACTTGAAGATATATAATAAGTATTTACATTTTTCCTTTTAAATAAAAAAATCTTTTATTACAAAGCACTTCAGTAATTTGTTGGGTTATTGTTTATGTTCAAAAACGATGGGTTAGGATCGGTGAATTGAGCATATTATTACTCTGTTAGTTTATTTTCTGCACGTTAATTCAATGAGTTTTACCCTGTAATATTTTTAATTATTACCTGCTAGGGTTTCTATACATTGTTTTATATTAGTTTAATTTATTATAAAATCGGTAAATGTTGTTATATAAATTTAACCTTCGGAAAATAAGAACTTCATGTTTTTATTAATGTACTTATGTAACTATCAGTTACATCCTTTGAGTACATAATTTATATTTTATTTAATGTTTACTATTATAGAATGAGAACATTACTTTATTTACATATTAATACTGTTACTATAAGTATACACATTATCTATGTATTTAGTTTGTTTATAGATATAGAATAATAAAGTGCTTTGTCATTTTAATCTTATACCATTTGTACTAAATATTTTATATGAGGTCCCTTCAGTATTCTATATTATTCTATTTAGGTTATAATACTAGTATTTATAACATAAAAGAAAGAATGATACTATCTATGTTCTAACCTGTAAACTATTTGATAGTATTTGTTTAAGTTTCTAAAAGATAGGTTAGTAGCTATATTTAAGTTCAGTTAGATAAAAATGAAGAAGTTATTTATATTACAGTGTAATTAAAAATCTTACGCCTATTAGTTTTAGCTTTAGAAATACATCTAAAAATGGTCTATCCTCGCTCACAGTTCGAATATTATAAAAGAAGAATACAGTAATTATTTAATCTATACAGAAAAGAATAACCTGTAGAGATGAATGGCATTCTAAAATAACCTGACACTACATAATTTAACTTTTATAAATTCTCTTCCTTTGTTTAAAAAATAATAATACAGTTACTGAAATGAAAGCTGTATAAAGAACTGTTTATTTATCGAGACCTACTTCTGTTAGTAAAAAAAAATATAGCTTCTTTCCTTGTTCTAAAATCTGACATTCATAAATTAAGTCTAAACCTAACTCTACTTCATGTACAGAATGCTATTGCTTTTGATAGTAAAATAAAAATAAACCTTCTCTTAATCAAACTGACATTTTGTTCTATAATTGCATCATACTTCATTTATATAATTTCACCACCTGTGCTAGAGTACGATTTGGATCACTCCAGATGAGGAAAAACACAGGTAGGGTTTGTTTCTCATTAAGCATAATTTCATTACTAAACAAACTGATTTATCCTATCCTCTAAGTTTTCTACATCATAAACTGTAAATGCATCATTCAATCATACACCGATAATAACACAGAAATTAAATAGTAACAGAACCTGTTCTTAGAGCTTGGTTGACAACAGCAATGGGAGGCCGTTCCTCCCTACCAAATTCTGGAGAGCACTCAAACAGCGACTCCTCAGGACCCCCGAGCTTGCTTTGGTCTCCCTGGATGGAACTAGGTGCAGCAATAATCAAGTACCAGTCTTGTGACTCAATACCAATCCTGAACTTATCAGTCAATTCTCTCAGCTAGCAAGCTGTATCAGACCAAATTACTGCAGTTTATCTCTCAAAACACCTTCCTTACAGTTTTCCCTTTTTCCCAATGAATTCCTTGAAGTGCATTCCACCTAAATGATTCTTCTCCTGGAAAATATCTGAGCAGCCTCAGCTCTCTACATTGGGTACTTTTAAAAGATTGCCTAGGTCTTTTTGGGTTAGTTGTCATTTATTGAGCCACCTGCTCTGATCCCACTTTCTTGGGGGATCATGACCCCAAATGTAGGGAAGTTGCCACCTGCAACATAGGAAGTGTTTGAGGATGCTGCCACTTGTCTTTTGCTCTCCACCTAGTTCCTTCCACCAGTTTGACCAGTAACACTATTATTAACAGCTCTCCCAAGCTGTTGTCTCCACTTTTTATTTATTAATAATAAAATATTCAGAATTACATTCCACATCTTTTGACTCTGCTGAGTCATCAGTTTCTACTTAGCATTAAACTTAACATAATGTCTTAGGAATCAAATTAAAACAAATAACATTATTTTACAAAATTGGGGTATGTGACATTGTTGTCCTTGTGTTATTGGTAAATGTTGAAGCTCATGAAATATGTGATATGTATAAATATTTATGAATTTGGGGATGGATAAACTTTTATGAAAGATGAATACAAGGATGAAATTGTTGATTGTACAACATCATTAGTCATTCTCGATACTTGTGGTTTGTATCAAGTTAAGTGTTCTCATAAAAGGTACCCTATGAGACGGAGTTCCAGTTATCGAGATGAACTTGTGAGTAATATTGAGTTGAGTCTTATGTGTAATATCAAGACTGGTCTGGTGAGTAATATCAAGACTGTAAACTTGTGGGTAATATCAAGTACTACCAATATCCTCATTTCTTGAGGTGGCATATTTTACTTGGTAAAGTGGTTATACTATGTGATATATTACTAATCATGGTCACTGAGTGTTATAAGTCTCTTTTAGGGATTAGCTACCCCTAGAATGAATTACTTTAGCATGTGAGTATATGACCCAGGGTAATATATAAGATCATCCATATGGAATAATTATTTTGAGTGTGATACGATAAGATGGTTAAACAATAAATACACATGTGGACCATGTAGTAATTAATTAATGATAATGAGATAAAGCATAGAGAAAGAGAATGGATTTGAATTGCCTATATTTACCTCCAAAGTGAACTCAAATTATAAAGGCTTAAGTAAAGCATCAGTTGTAATAAAGCATGCATCAGTTAACTAAGAAGCTCCATGCAAAATATAATAATAGAAATTAAGCATGGATGACACTAATTGTGAAGCACTAAAGACATTTAGTTAACCTCCTAAGTTTATGGTTATGCACTCAATTGAAGATTGAGTACATTTAAGTTAGTTCACATTCAGTTAAAAGTTAGTTCACATTTAGTTAAGTCAGTTCACATTCAATTCAATTAGTTTACATTCAGTTCAATTTAGTGAACATTCAATTAAAATATAATTATGGAAGGCAGGCACATATCTTGTGCATGATGAAGAATCTGAAGTGCCAGCTTGGCACTAAAGGGAGTTCTAATGTATTACATGAAGGGAGTTCTACTGCATGTTCCTCCTTGTGAACGCGCCATATGATTTTCTCAATGTGTTTACTCAGACTCTCGTTCGTTGCCTTATGCATGCTAGGTGTTTTGGCTTGTTATTAATATGCTAGGCATATGGCAAGTTTAATAAACAGTTCATTATAGTGTTGTATTGGCTCTGTCTTCTCTATTGTTGGGGTGATATCTCTTATCGAACAATTTGTTGGTGTGTTATAAAACATTCTCTACAAATCTATCTATCATACTCAAAGAATTGTTTGGGTTTTCATCCTCTGTATTTTGAGGGGTTTTCTAGGGTATATCTTGTCTCTTGCAGTTGAATGATTTCTGTCGATAATTTGTTTATGAGATTCATATGTATAGTGATTGATTAATAATGGTTTTAAAGTTCAAGTATCTCTAATTTTTCTAAAAATATTGACATGGTATCAGAGCATAGGGCATGGAGGAGCTTAGTTTTGTGCATAAAACTAAAGCCTGCGTGATCTTGAAGAGTTGACCAAAATATTGGATCCATGAAAACGATCACAAAACGATCTATGTTTGATCGGAAGACTGACTTGAAGGTACTTCCAACTTCAACACATGGAAGGCAACGATGTTAAGTATTCTTAAGGAGAATGACCTATATGCCTACGTGACATCGGTGATTACCAAGTGATTGAGGAGCCTTCAGGGTTATGTATGCCATCAATTTGTATTCATGCCACTTAGTTTTAAAAAGGTCGTCAAATATATCTAGTATTATGTACTACCAATCAAATAGAATTGCATAGATTAATTTTACGTTAAAATAGGACATGAGGAATTATGTGTTGAAGCATATTTCATATGACATGCCAACCATATGGAAAAGTTCCAATTTGATTCAAACATAAAATCAGGACTTGAAAACCAAATTTCCTATTTGAGTACAAATAACAACACAGATTTTAACATTGCAATGTACAAATCATCTCTACAAAGTCAAGTGTAGAAAATCTATGTCATTTTTTATACCACTAATCTTTCTATGAATCCCATCAAATGTGGCCAACTTATACTTAAGGTATCCATCCTCAGTAGGGATTGAACCTAGGTCATTGGCATGTCAATGTCATATCACCACTTTTCAAAATACAATACACACCAATTTTTATAATTACTTAAAACTAAAACTGTGTTTAACTGTCTTTTCAATTTGACAATGGTCAATGAAAACCAAGAATAAATTATAGTGCCCTTATGGCGAGACATTGGCTATAAAATTATGGGAAATGATGATAATTGCTTAAGTAAATTGGAAATTCCTTTGGAACCTAAAATTGTTGTCTAGAAATCTTAGAATTCACTACAGGAAAAAAAAATCCTTTGGTTGTGGCCATGCTTATGATGAACCTTCAAGGGTCATCACCAATCTTACATATTATGACAAGCCTTAAAAAAACATCATTGTAATTGTCTTTAGATACATTTCTTTAAGGATCATCACCAAATAACCTTTCAATGACACTTTTTGTGAGGGCTTTTAAAGGCTCATTTCCAATTCTCTTTTTGGTGATACTACTAGTGACAATCCTTTAGTGGTCCTCATTAATACCCATTGGTGAGGCTCATGCTTTTGATGGGACTTAAAGGGTTGTCACCAAAGTCATGTATGATAATGGAGCATAAAAAAATGTCATTGTAATTGTATTGAGCCATTGTGAAGCATTGAAGGAGGGAGAAACTTTGAGACTAAGGAGACTAACCATTGTCATATACTTGAGTCTGCATAGGCTTTGTCCTTGTTGATATAACCATTTTTGTTCATATCCCAATCTCTCCATTGCCTCTATGCGCTTTCCTTGTATGGAGGATTGAAGTGGTGGAGGGACTCAGTTTCTCGGTTCCGACAAGGTGCCGACAGAGGTTGTCACATTGTATCTCTATTTTTATATAGCTATAAATATCCATTTCTCGTCCAAATTTCATTTGCAATTGTTTATATTTATCCATGGGTGTAATTGTTTTATACATGTTTAAATGGATTATGCTAAATTGAATACTAACACTTAATATTTTATGCTTGGATATATATTTGTTATTGAGAGAAAATTGTAGGGACAAGCTTTTGATCGTGAGCTCTATGGTGGTCTTCTTCAAACATCCGGTTGAGGTACGATTTTGATCCCTAAGTTGCTAGTTTGTTTAACTTATCTAGCATACTTGAAAATACATCTGATTTCTAGTGTCATACTGTTTGTTGTGGTCCACCCCAAACCATAGGAATATTTTCTATGTAACAAAATTGGCGACTCCGCTGTGGAATTCTCTTTTATTGGGGTTTTTGGGTGAACTTTTGCTTAAATTTCTCTCTAATTCTTTGTGTTTTTGTGTCGCAATTGAGAGTATAGTCATTGGTGGACAGTTACTTAGAGTGGTTTATCCTTTAGATTGTTTTTTTACCACCTTCTTCTTTGTATACGTGGGTCATAGTCTTTACATTCACGTATATACGTGAGTTTTCCTTTGGTTGGTTGCATACATATGTTGTTGTCCTCTGAAGAGTAGCATACAACTCAAATTTTGATTGGTATCTTGGTTTGAGAGATTGTTGGGTGGGTTGTGAGTGTTGTTGAGTTTTCAAGGGTCCTTATGCTATTTGTTGACTACCTTTTTTGTAACTGGAAACCTCATTTTTTTTTTTTTTAATTTAAGAAGATGTTATTGTCATCTTCGCCCCTTTTGTTTTTCTTTTGGTGCATTATTCCTTAAGTCTCAATGTCTTGCTTGGCTTGTGTCTTGTTTCTTGCTGCAGGGGATGAAAATTTAATGGTTATTTTTTGCATTTTCATTCAATTACTTTGAAAATACAAAAATATTCGCATTGGTGCATACTCATTTATATTTTGCATTTGCATGGAAGTAAGTACTTGCATCGGTTTGCTTGGGATGAAATTGGTCTTTAGGATTTCATTTATGAAATATTACATTTGCATTTGAAAGAGAAAGGAACTATTGTGCATTTCATTGCGCCGAGAGGCGCTCTATAGCCCAGTATGGGGGAGATCGTGTAACGTGATGTAACGTTACTAACGTTCGTAACATGTCGGCAAAAATTAATAGTGATAGTGAATATTATGGGAGAGATCTTGTAACTTGATGTAACGTTTGTAACATGTCGGCAACAAATAATTGTGATAGTGAATATTATGGGATGGATCTTGTAACTTGATGTAATGTTTGTAACAAGTCAGCAAAAAATAATAGTGATAGTGAATATTATGGGAGAGATTTTGTAACACAAAATAAAAAATAATATCTCTTTTGTTTATTAATAAAAAATAAATTTTCTAATAGGCCAAAATAAATGCCGGCCACAAAAACAATCTAATATGGGGGAGATGTTGTAATTTTCCTACCTAACAAAACAATAAAATAAAATAAAAAATTAATTATCCGTAAAAAAAAATGTGGGTCAAGAAAAAAACACAAAATTGAATTATCCGCAAAAAAATGTTGGCCTTGCACATGGTTTTTAAACCATGTGCAAGGCCTCCTAAACAACCCGTGGATTTATTGTACATGGTTTAGGAGGGCCTTGAAAATGGTTTTAAGACCATGTGCAAGGCCTCCTAAACAACCCATGGTTGTAGGAGGGCCTTACATATGGTTTTAAAACCATGTGTGGGGAAATGATGCAATGTTCGTTCCTAACGAAATAAAAAATAATAAAAAATATTATATGTCGGCCATAAATAATATTAAATATTAATAATAAAAATATTATATGTGGACCTTAAATAAAAATATGTGTCTTGGTTTGAATCAAATCAATGGATACCTAAGAAGAGGTTTTCACCTCGAGAGAATTGATCCATCTCAGGGCTTGATAGAGCCTAGGATTTGGATCTACGTTGGTTTAGTGGCATACCTTCTTTTCATTTGGAAAATAAGATTGCACTTTCCATTGTTTTTATTGTTGAGCCATGACATTACTAGTTTCATGACCATATACATTGACTAAGCACAGTCCATTAAAATGAAAGCTTAATTTAAAATTGCTTTTAAAACAATTTAAACAATTTTTATTTTATAGGGTGCACCAACAAGTTTAGGTGTTTTAGAGAGGAGAAATCCTTGCTATAATTCCTTGAGCGGATCAACAAGATTAACCCGAGTGTAACAAGTGTACAACCAAGATTCATTTCATGGTCGGCGTATATTATTTTGCTTAAATGCATCTTGATTAAGATTTAAATAAGATTTACTTAAGTGGTGGCTAAAGAAAGGGGTAGCAATAATGGTTTTTTATTATTATTAAATAGTATTTGTTTTATGTTTATAAATAAGCTTTACTTAAGTGGTGGTTAAAGAAAGGGGAAGCAAAAATGATTTTTTTTTATTAAATAGTATTTGTTTTAGTTTATATTAATCAATTTAATGTTTATTTGATAATTAGTTTAATGTTTATTCTTTATTTAACAACTAACCTTCTCCACAAAACTAAGTGGCTAGCTATTACTTGTGGTTGTGCTAGATATTATCTCATATTTTGGTCTTGCTTGAGATGATCAACAAGATTAACCCAAATGTAAGAAGTGTATAGTAGGGATTCATTCCATGGTAGTCCTATTTTGTTATGGTTAAATGAATATTGATTAAGATTTAAATAAGGTTCACTTAAAGGGTGGTTAAAGCTTCGGGTAACAATTTGTTTTTGTTTTTTCATATGATTTTTGTTTTTGTTTTTTTATTATTAAATAGTATTTGTTTTGTGCTTATATTAACAATTTGTTTTTGTTTTTTCATATGATTTTTGTTTTTGTTTCTTTTTATTAAATAGTATTTACTTTGTGCTTATATTAACTCTAATCATCTGGTATGAATAATGGATATAAAATTATATATTTAAGTCGATAGACATTTTATTTGAGATTTGGGGTGGACTATGACCTATGCTTTTTGATCTACTATGAGGATGGGACAAGTGTACTAATTCTATGGCACTCGTTCAAAATTTGAAATAAACTATATTATATATATAACATGTGGCAAAAAGAAAAAGATATAACTGATTGTTGATCAATAAATTAAAAGAAGAATGTAGGTGAAACTATCTCTTAACCATTTAATCTCTATCTACACTGCCCTAACCACAATGTCCTCGAACAAGATTTGTCATAAAAGGTAGAACTGAGCTGCCCATGAGCAGTTTTACTAATCGGACACATAACAATTACAGCAATGCATTCGAAGCTTTTCATCAAAGCAGCCGTTGTTACTTATGGAATAAGCTCATAAAAAGCAACTCTGTTTGGCAGTATTGCTGGATAAGGGAAGATGTATAAACATGAGAGCAGATTCAGAACAAGGAGAAAGACTCGGTCCAATATAAAAATGGGGGTGGTTGATTGATTTGCTGTAGAGCTGTTGTACAAAAACGATAGGTGCATCCCTCGAAGGATATAAAGACGTCTTCTTATGTGCAATTTTCAAACTTCTCGATTGTGAAAGGAGGAATGAGTCTTTTACGTATCTTCGCCCAGGGAGACTCTGCTCAAATTTTCACGAGATCTCGATGGGCACATTAATTATGGTTGAGTCTTTCACGTATATCCACGAGCTCTTGACTGGCACAATTACATGTATTGCCCTCCATCCATAGCCATGTGAGGAACTCTCAACTAAAAATTACTGTGAAGCATTCTCAAACCACTAAACAACTGTGAGGAACTCTCAAACCACTTTGTATTACACAAAGAAAGTCAAATGTTTCTCATATTTGCCACTTCGAAATTGTACAACGATGCTATTCCATTGGATTGAGATAGCGAAGAATATGTGTTTTAAATTAGTTTGAAGCTTGGCAATACATATAATTAACAGAGTCACTTGTGGTTGATAAATTTGGCTAGTTGTAATTATTCATTTATTTTTTAGATTTATTTATTATTGCTGGTATTTTTGTGCAATAGAGAAAATAACTAAGACGAGTTCTCTCACTCAATCAGTGATAATATGTTATAAAGATTGTCAATCAATATTTACTAAGTTGTACATATGAAGTTTGCTAAACGTTTTATGTTTTGAAATTTTCTATTTATTTGTTCAAATGAAATGATAAATTTTTAGTAAAAACACATTTTTTTATTGTTTAATTTGCATTTTAATGAAAAAAATGAATTAAATAGCTCTGAATATCCTCAAGGAACCAAATTATGCAATTCCAACCATTTTAATTCAATTTCAACCCAAAAAAAATGCCAAAAAAATAATCCAAAACATTTGGCCTACTTTGTACATATCTATCCATTTCCATTTATTTTGTGGAGATTAAGACAACTTTTGCAATTGCATTGACCTAAATTCATAGATAACTTTGTTTCCCTTTCCATCAAATCAATCACCAAAAATATAAAGACTCTTCTCCATAAAACCCATAGTTATCTCCATAAATGGATAGTATCTCTCATAAAAACACTTACATTTATCAAATTTTATGTAAAATACAAACATTCCAAGTATAATAAGTATGATTTTGATCCTAGAGAACTAGAGAACTAGCTCAATTGGTTGGAGCTTTGGAATCCAAGAGTGTAGTAGTCGAGCTTGGAGGTTCAATCTTCTGGGTCTTTCGAGATTAGGCTCCCAAACCAGGAACCAACAAGATGAGCCCCTTCGGATAGGCCCCACAAAACACTCACCCAAACACTCTTCTTTCATCTCTCCATAGATTATATATGAGTTGTGTATTTATTTCTCCATGTTTCTCATATCCGTCAATAAGCCTCTTGTTACTACCAAAAATGAGTTAGGCACATTAGCATAGGATTACTAAGTTCCCTTAATTAGTTATTGGGTGAGTGCAAGCTAATGAGGGTCACTTTTGGCACGTTAGATGCAATAGAAAACTGAAAAATCAGGCATCCTTCAATTTAATTGTATGTTTTGAGATACATACACAAAATATCTTTCTTTGAGTAAAAAATATTAAATGTAGGAAATTGAATAACATTTCCGAATATATAAGATTTATTTATTGAAAATTTTTATAACTATGTCAAGTTTCATTTTTTCTAACAGTCATTTTTTATTTTTTAGGCAAATGATAAGGTATATGTTTTTGTGGGTGCAGCCTTTGAGGGCCTAAATGATCCTTTCAGGATACAAAAATTTGCAAGCATGTAGAGAACATATAGCAATAGTGTAGCGCTATTTTTCGAAAATAAAATTAGTAATTTTTAATTTTTTTTTATAATTATCTAAATGATCATTCCTCGAAAATGGTACGTATTTTGTGGGTACAGCCTTTGAAGGTTTTAATGAAATAATCATGAAATGGGTTTTTTAGAGAATGTAGAGGTCGATGTCTTCTAGTGCACCATATAATTTATTCTTAAAACGATTAAGAATTGAAAAAGTTATGGAAAAAACACTAACAACATGTTTTTTGACTTAAGGAGTTATGACACAATAGAAATTGAAAAAAAATAGAAAAATATAATATTTTTTAATAAAAATTACATATTTAGAATCTGCATAAAAAATTCTATTTATGTTTAAGATTTCGTCAAAAATGATTGTGTGTAGCATACTGTAACGAGTGCGTAAACAATGACTTCTTCAGAAACTAGAAGAAATGCCCAATTAGCTATGGTTTTCATATACCATAGCACAGGTTTGGTATTACCGAAGTGAATTCCAAACCATACACATAGGACTATTGGTGACATGCGAGCAAGTGAATTGGCATGTTTAAATTCAAATTACATTTTTCGCCTTTCTAGAATTGGAAAACGCGTGTGCGCTATAGAACTACAAAACGCGCACGCGTTTTGCAGAGCTAAAAATCTAGCACTATATGTAATATATCAAATGTATGGATAATAGTTTAGAGGGGGTGTTGAAGGGTTAATGGCCTAGGAGGATGTTGGAAGCTCAGGTGGAGATGTTTAATAGTTGAGAGGGGGTGGGGAAGGGTTAAGGGCCTAGGAAGATGTTGGAAATTCAAGTGGGGATGGTTAATAGTTGAGAGGGGGTGGAGAAGGGTACTCAAGGGCCTAGAAGGATGGTGTAAGTTCGAGTGAGTATGGTTAATAGAACTTGAGAGGGGGCGGGGAAGGGTCAAGGTCATAAGAGGATGTTGTAAATTCAAGTGGAGAAAGATGAATGAAATGAGAACATTATGGGTTACAAGGGTGAAGGGGAGTGGGGATTGAGAGGATTATTAGGAGGAGAGGTGTTGAAGAAATATACAATTAGAAGTAGTACGCTAGACTTGAGTGAGAAAGGGGGATAAGGTGGAGGGGAGGAAGTGGGTGATGTTTTGATGAGAGAGAGGATTGGTGAATGGAAAGGTGGATATGGAGTATTAGAGGAGGAATAGAATGTGTTGGAGGAAAGAGGTGAAGGAGGGGGGGATTGAAGAGATGGGAATGAGATGCGATAAATCAGATAATATGGGTCATA
>LPNX010155004.1:24810-61193 GCA_001517045.1 Pseudotsuga menziesii
GGTTTATAGATAGGATATAGTACCATGAATATGTAGTGGCACAATCCATTCCCCTATTAGACTGGACACTTAGCTTTGCCCACTGGTGGATTCATAACCCCACCAATGTCTTTTCCCACTCAAACATAATAATAAAAAGCATATTTACAACATATACAAAATAAGATAATCAAGGTATTACAGTTAGCTTACTCATAAATTACTAGACCTTGACTCAATTCTTGTGTAGCATTTTTCCTCGGAGTATTAAAGAACTATATAATTAATGGATATATTCATGGATCATACGCCTTGAAATTGGTTTTCTGCTTGATAGAAAATTATCTTAGAGAATGAAAATTAGTAACTTAAAAGAAAACATTTAACTCCATATGGCATAGTGACACTTGCTTAATTATATAATCTTATACTTAATTAGACTCCATATAACAAAGTAACTAGAAAAAATATTAAACTAAATACATGTAACTCAAAAGTTAAAAAATATGCTAAACAATCCAAATACATGCAACTCAAGGACTAAAAATATGCAACTAACTATCAATGGTTGTAACTAGAGATTTAGGAATGCGCCCTCTTTTAAGGAGGGGCACTATTGGGGGGCGCGCCTTCGTATTATGTACCATGCACCCATGGTCTCACCCAATATAGCTTTTATAGTTCCATAAATTATTTTTTGTCAAAGCACTTTTTTTGGTTCTGTATTTTGTCTTATTTATCCTGCCCTATTTTATGAAGTTATTTGTGATGACTAGTTTTCTCATTCCAAGCTATGTTGTTTGCAATGCAGTTTTATTTATCTTTCCATTTATTCATCTCATTCATTTTCTTTATGTCTCTTGGCATGTTCTTAAACCATTACTATTGTTTTGTTTAATGATTGTTTTGTTTAATGTTTTATGGAAGATATATATTTTATAAAAACCAAGAAAAAACATTGAATATCATTATTTGGTTAAATGTTTTATTAAAAATATATATTTTATAAAACAAAATATCTTACAAACTAAAAAACATTGAATTCAATACACCATAATTAAGAACATTACAATTAGTTACATAAATCAATGTTCAAAGGTTTATTAGACATATTTTATAAAACAAAATATCTTACAAACCAAAAAAAACATTGAATTCAATATACCATAAAAATGAACATTACTCAACTAGTTACATAAATCAATTCATTAAAAAATAACTTAATAATTATATTTTGAAATATATATGGTGAGTAACGTAATAAAGATTTATTCTAAGCACAATGACCAATATAATGACTTGAGCATTAATGTGACTTAAAATTAGTGTAATTGATCTTTTTGGACTTGACAATCATAATTTTTGTTTTGCCCATATTTACTATCATACATGTATTAGAATAGAAATCCATGAAAACGCTTAATTAAGTCAATAAGCTTTTAGATATTATCTAAGATTTTGGGTTTCCTTGAATAGATCAACAAGATTAACCCTAACGTAACAAGTATACAGTATGTATTCATTTACTATATTGTTATGCTTAAAGGCATGTTGATTAAGATTGAAATGAGTTTCAGTTAAGCTGTGGTTAAAGAAAGGGGTAACATTTTTTATTAAGTATAACAATCTCGTAATTAGTTTAATGTTTAGCCTTTGTTTAACAACCAACCATCTAATTATAAGGATCTAGTAATAGATTTAATATTTAATCTTTGTTTTGTTTTTTTAATTTTCAGCCATCTCCATAAAACTAAGTGGCTGGTTGGGTCTATCCCTTATCTAAGTTCACCAACCACTTTACTTTTAGGTATTCTAGTTGTTTATCAAAGTTAAAAAGCCACTTAACCATCATAACAATGTCATCAAGGTAAAGATAAATGATCGAAGTGAAAAAACCCTTTCTTGGTATTCAGCAGATTGATGAAGTACTTGTTGTCAATAGCAATGAGACTCACATGATTCAATGGTCTTAGGTTACTGTCTATAAAAACCTCGTGGTTAATTGGTTGGTCCCAATAGACATTAATCATCATCATCATTATTATCATTCGAAAACGATATATACTTCTTTTTAAATGAATAAAAGAATAATCATGTATGCAGTTTTCAAACTTCACCGTCGCAGCGACATTCTGAAAGAGAGGGGTGCCGAGGAAGCAGCCTTTTTACGTATCTACGCGCGAGCTAAAAATTCCACGAGTTCTCGACCGGACAATTATTACTGGTAGACTTAATCCTAACCCAGAAGATTCGTTACGTTAATGTGTTAATGTTGCTTTCTGAATGTAGGTCCTTGTATTTCCCATGTGTGTAAGGTTTCTTTTATATGTTTTTCTTATCGAACTTTGCTATCTTGACTTAACTCATATTACCACCTAATTATTCAATTTAATATTTGATTTTGGGGTCAACCTGATTGTTAGTCAACCAGGTGAGCAAGCAAATAAACTTTGTAGTCTAGAAATAGTTTAAAATTCAGATATTAATGGTTTAGAATATATCATTTAAGTTTAATAAGTATTTTTAGTAAAATTAATTTAGTTATATACTTAAAAATATAATTTCAATAATGAAAAATTATATTATCAAATTTATATAATGGTAGAAAGATGGTTTGGTTTTCTTATAGAGTATGATTAGTGGGATGGTGGTTGATTTTTATTGTTATTTATATTGAAAAAACTTTAGCTATTTTTATTATCAATTTTTTTTTGTTGGCAAAATGGTGGACCCCCCTGAGTAGCAGGGCTGCCATTGGCTAAGAAACCATGAACCAGGGCATCTAAGCCCTCAAAATCACCCGGGAATCGCATCCGGCAGCACCAACCCTTAACATGGTTGCATTTTGCATTTTTTCGTATCCGACCTTTCAGCTTAGGGGGCGTCTTAACAATACCCAGCCACCAACTCTTCTACATCTAGCATATTAGCTATTTTTATTATCATTAAAAGTAAAGTATTATCTTTTATAAAAAAAAAATTGATAAGAAATTATATTTAATGAAATTTAAAGTTAATAAATGTTTGAAAAATAAAATATAAAAGAAAAAATATACGTAATATATAAATAAAATAAAAATAAACATAAAACTTAAAAGGATAAAAAAAACATCTATATTATATAAACAACTCTTAAAAAAACATAAAATTCAAAGTCTAAAATTTCAAAAAAAAAAAAAACATAAAATTCAAAATACAAAACAAACAATTCTAAGAGACCAAAATAAATTAAAAATAAAAAAACATAAAATTCAAAGTACAAAATTATTTCTTGAGATATATTACAATATATAATATCTATTAAAACATTAAAATTAAATCTAGTCTTAATGGTATGATAAATTGTTATCTTTCCACTCTAGTTGGATTTACATAAATGATTTATTAAACTTATAAAAAATGATATATTGGTGTAATCATTTTATTAATATATATTTTTCATAAATTATGTTTTTATTTTTTAATTATTATATTTTAATAGGCCATTAATGATTAGTTGTATATCACATGTAAAGTTAAAGCCATAGAAATGTGCCATTAATAATTAAAGAAGAGCTTAAAAATAACCATATTGATTTGTGGTACAAAGTTACCTAGATATAATATTAATATTATAATGTATAGTATTATTAGTTACCATTAACAAATGTATCCAATCCCACATCACACTCACAAAGCATAGTGAGTCCTAAAACGAGTGTCTTTAAATACAGTTTAGGTATTATCCAACTGTAAATAATAAATTTTATAGAGGATTTGTGTCGGTGAGGCAAGTGGGTTATAAATCTTTTATTTATGTCACGTCTTATTAAAACCAACTTAGATCTATCTTCAGCCAAAAGGATCAAAACTATTGAGTGCAAATTTTATTATTAATTAAGATGGATCTAGGTTGGTCATAGTGATGATAATTGTTAATGTTCACTTAGACCAACTCTCAATAGTAAGGAATTACTAGGATTATACTTAAATAAAATTTTATTTCTATGTTAGAAAATATTTAGAAAAACATTCATAGATCTCCTAATTTTGCTTACTTAAAAGGTTAGGAAGGTCAATATTTTTACAGTATTTTGTAATTCAAATTTAATGTACCCTTAGGAAGGTTATTGTAAGGAGCTATTTTCATCCTCCGCCTTTTTAATATCACAAAGCTAAAAAATTATTTCATTCCACTTCATTTTAGGAATTTCCCAATGTTACGTCTCACTATTCTTTAGCAACATGGATTTTCTTCTTTAATTTAGTTATGATAAAAATATTCTTTCACTCTTTTATAATGGAGTTAATGACCTCTTTATAATATCTTAATTTCTCCTTAAATTTAAATGCAATGGTATTTGTAATGGTATCAATATTATTTAAAGAAAAATGCTCTTGTTAAACTGGTCTTGCATTTGTTAATGATTTAGCTAAGACCCCTCTTGAATTGGAAGTGTATTTTACTAGACTTTGAAGCAATCTAGCGAAGCATACTTAGTAATAGTCATACTTTCAATGGGGGAACATGTGTTTTTATGAAGAGGATAGGATAGGGTGTATTGCTTTTAATTTTAAGATTATAAATTATAAAACACTTTGGATCTTAAAGCTATCTTTCTCCATGATTCATAGAAATGTTTTAACTCCAAACTTCGTATCTATATAAGATAACTAAGAGTCTCAAATGGGATTTTATGTTTTCAAGACCAAAATAGACTTTCCACCCTCTATAGATAAAGTTTATGACAAAAGTCAACTCCTCTTAAATAATTGTATAAATTAACTTCCTCCAAATTATTATATTTTCAATCACAAAATTAATATAAATGATTTTTTTTAATTAAGAATAGATTATAACCTTCTTCTTCCTTTTTTCCATGTTTACTACTATGATTAATTCATAATTATTTGTCATGGTCAAAAAACACATCACCAACTTAAATTAAAACTTTAACTTCATATATTATTATAAATATTATATTAATAAAATATATATTTTTCATATTTAATATTATAATTAATTCATAATTATGTGTGATAGTCAAAAGAACATATCACCAACTTAAATAAACACATTAACTTTATATACTTATTCTAAATATTATATTAATAAAAAAATATATTATATATTATATTTTAAATTAAAACTAAGTGGCATAAACCTCCTCTTTAAAATCAAATATCATTTTGTAGAAATTTACTTAATATATATTATAACATTTTTTATTGTATTTAATCTTAAATATTTTAAGTTTTGTTTGGATTTTGTAGAAAATGTATAATTTATTAATATATTCAAAAATATAATTTAAAATTTTTTAACTTTAAATTTTACCAAAAAATTATCTAAATCTAACCAAAAACCATTACAATGTACAAAATTTAAAATAAATAATGTACTTCATATCATATACTCTCAACCCAATAAATCTAGCATTCATTTAATAATGACTAAAAACTAATTCCATATATAATTACAATATTTAGAACCAATCTTAATGTTAGAGCTTTTAACTTTAATAGTAACTTGTGAGTTCACCTCACTCATACTTCAATCATAATGGACTGATTCATGATGGGAGGCCAAGATGAAATAAAATTCCATATACTTTGGAAAATAAAATTCCATATACTTTGGAAAAATTAGTCAGCACAAAGATTTGACAGTGGAGATTTCCTGTGAACTGACAGCTTGCCCAAATGTTAATTTCTAATAGAAAGTTAGAATTAATAATAAAGAGTTTAAATGGCTAATCAATATTGGTAATGGAGTGTCAGTCCACTCAGTCCATGTGATGCCTATCTTTGTCGATCCTACAAAGTCTTGCCCCTGTGCTAGTATGTATCCCAATCTTTAACATTCATCTCTTTTTGTTTAGTAGGAAGATGCACAATTGCACTATCAAGTTTTGCAATTTTTTTAGGAAGATGCATAATTGTATTATTCAGTTTTGCAATTTTGTGTTCTTTTGTTGAGTAATTTTTTCTTTGGTAGGAAGATGCATAATTGTATTATCAGCAATTTTGTGTTCTCTTGTTTAAAAAAATTTGTACCAAGATGCATAATTGTCCTTTTGAGGGCAAGGAATACACTTTCCCTTTTTATGCCTGAACCTCATAGTTACCCACCTCAATTATTAGAAGACCTGCCCTATCTTTATTAATGAATCGCAATTATGTGTTCTTTTGTTGGGTAAGAAGATGCATAATTGCATTATCACAAGATGCATAATTGTAGTATCAAGTTTTGCAATTTTGTGTCTTTAAATAACGGTTCTTGGAAATAAGATATACTCTCCATCTCTTTTCTCAACTTCCATTCCACTATGAACATTTCAAAACACCATAAAGCTGTTATTATTCATAAAAACAACAAAGCTTTTATTAAATACGACGTATGCATTGATTTTACTCGTATCAGTCTGCATAATGCCTCAACAGCACATCCATCCATGGAAAAGAAAACGCTAGAATACTTGCTCTTACAAATTACACGGGAATACAATGCAACTAAGCTGATTATTATTCTGGTAGTTAGTTAGGCTTCCGGCAGTTCTTTCGGATCTGTCCGCTGGTGCCCGTAAGAGGTTTGATATTTCCCATCTTAACAATGGCCGCAGCAAAGTCCGAGAAGAAAGTTTTCTGGTTGGAGGCGTAGGTAGTCACCTGTGAATCTGTAGAGCCTCCGTTGAAGAGCTCCTGATCGGAGTGCAGAAGCCCTTTCTTGATTCTCAGATTGCTGTAATAGTTTTTGTCGAAGGCCGTGGGACTCACAAAATCCAATGGCGAGAGGTTGTTGTCTCCAGAACCGTTGGTGGGAGGACATTTCGAGCGCAATAAAGTGGAGTACTTGCTGTCAATGTTCGTATCGTTGTAACTATGTGCTCTGAAATTAAAGCACCGCGCTTGCCCAATAGTATGAGCACCTGCACATAATTAATATATCATATCAATTCAATTTTAACACCACCTATCAATATATATTTCTCCGATCAATAGCCATTCTTTGTAATGAATTTTGATGATAGTTGATGTATTGTATAAGTCTTCTGGATTCACTGTGCTGAAAGTTGGAGGGTTTAGAGCGGAAGCTTCGCTTATCACAAGAAGTTAATTCAACCACAAACTATATAGGTACTAGTATATGAAAATAACAATAACAATAACAGCTGGTGCAACCAAAAACGATAACAATACCATACCAGCTAGTGCAACCATTTCCTTTGTGGAGAGCCCCTGTGCTTGGAATAGTGAAATGAGTTTGCTCAGACTGGAAGTGGGAGGCGGAATGTTATTGTTTGCACCGCTTTTGCTTGCTGTTGTTGAGTCTCGTCTCCCCAACATCACCGTCCACGAAGGTCCGCCCAACTGGTTATAATTGACAATTTTACATAACATATTAATCATTACATGGTCTGACATATTGATCAGATCAATACAGTATTCAGAAATTATTCAAACAGGAATATATACACAGGAAGATCTGAGAAAAAGCTAATGGGGCTAATTACTTCAACAACAGAATCACGAGCAGCAATGGCGAGAATATCTGCACAGGAAACGACTCCGCTGCAGGATTTCTCGACTTGACTCTTTATGGTATCGATCACGTCGAATCCCCTCGCCGAATTGGCATTGGGAACCGCTGTTTTCTCACCAGTAATTGTCGAAGAATCATCCAGCAGAACAGACCCATCGCAACCCTGCATGAAATTAGACAGTTTATAATGAAATCAGACCGTTTAAATATGTCCGTTGATGAAAAATATGGCGAAAAATATTTAGCATGTAGCAGCTGCGGAGCAGTAGTATTGTGGGTCATTAAATCTCAAACAGGTCGACAGGTCGAGATCCAATGGCTGGCTCACAGTACTACCTAACGCCACAACATTTTGCCTCACAGTACTACCTACCACCACAACATTTAATAACCTGTTTGTTAAATATATTATCAGATAAATATCGCAGTTGCTTCTCAATCAAAATAGCGCCATTAATGACCGTTGTTAAGCTCGTTCAAGCACCAATAACATGAATTCTTGCACTTACATTAACGAAACAGTCGTGGAAGTGAAGGCGGAGCAAAGACGCGCCCATTCTTTGCTCCTTGGCGACCGCTTGCTTCACCGCGGCTTTCACTACCGACAGCGCCGCCGGACAGGATTTGTCATAAAATGTTGAGCTCAGCTGCCCCTGCGCAGTGTTAGTAATCGAACACATAATAAACACCATTACAGCAATGCAAGCGAGGAGGCTTTTCATCAAATTAGCGGCCATTTTTGCTTGTGGAATAAGCTCTTCAAACGCAACTTTGCTTGGACGGTTCTGGGAGATCTCTGATTGTAAGCTCTTCAAACGCAACTTTGCTTGGATGGTTCTGGGAGATCTCTGATAACCAATTTATAAGGGCGGGTGTACAAACATGAGGAGCAAATTCAAAAAGAGAAAAGGAATCCGTTCATTATAAAAAAGGGTAGTGGTTGATTGATTGATTTTCTATATCGCAGGCGTACAAAAACGATAGGTGCTTCTCCTAAAGCAGCAGCCCTGAGCACAGTTTTCAAACTTCTCGGTCCGCGCCGACATTGTAAAAGCAGTGTTTGGTGAGGTAGGTGCCTTTTACGTAACTTCGCCATAGCGGACTCTGCTCAAATTTCCACGAGCTCTGAACTAGCGCATTCATGATCGTTAGACTAAGCCCTAATTATACGCGTTAAATTGTCAAACATGCGATCTTTTCACCGGGAATGCTCGAAGTCTTGGTCTTATGCCATTTTAATGTTGCTTTTCAAACGTAGGGCTTTCCAGGTGTATAAAAGATGGAACAAATTAATGGCATTTTAATCTTATGTCGTTTTCCATTTGGTATAATATTTTGGGACTTTTAATACTGAGCTTTAATTTATTGGCAAATATTTTTTTTTAGGAAAAAAAAATGTCCTTTTGGTATTTCAAAGTTTTTAATATTAAATTTTAATTTATTGACCAAATTGTATGGAAGAAGATAAGGAAAAGTTTAAACTTAAAATAGAGGAGAAGGTTAAAAACTTAAAATATTGAAAATTCCAATATAAAAAAGTGGAAGAAGGTTAAAGAGCATGCATTATTTTGGTATCAAACAAGTTTTCAAAATGATAGGTTATTGGATGTCTATATTGTTTCAGAACTACACAAAGGATGTGTCAAACTCTATCTCAATTTCAAAGGCTTCATAGGGAAAAAATTAGAGTTCAACAGAAGAATTGTTTCAAGTGGTAAAGTATCATTGTTAATAACCATTCAAGAAAAATGTGGTTGGTTGGAAAGGATATGTAGGGGTTCTTAGTTTGGAAAGTGGGGAATAAGTTTATAGTAAAAAATTAATCTTCCTAAGAATTCATGAGCTCATTGGTTGTGGAATAGTCAAATCCAAGAGAGGCTTTAGATTGGATGGATCATCCCAAATACTAGATTGGGGATTGGGAAAACCTAAATAGTGAACATGAGTTTGGCTAAAAGAATATTTTCTATCTTGTTTCTTGTATTTTGTGTGTGTGTAACATATCCAAAATAATGTGACATGTTGGAGGTGCTCGTCCATGTTTTGCTAAGAATCAAGATGTTATCATTATAGATGATATGATAACTTCCAAATTGAAAATGAAATATATCATATGATGAGGATCATAACTTTTTTTGTAACATTGTTGAGACCAAACGACATGACAATACATTTTAAAAGACTAAACTTCATATTTAAAGTTATTTCCCAGGTATCATTGGTGGCCATGTGCACCATATGGTTACCTGCTTTGAGGTCCAACTTTGTAAAATAATGAGTACCAACTAGATGATCCAATGAATCCTTAAACCAAGCAAAGGGATATCAACTATTTGTAGTGATTTTATTGAGAGCCTAATAATCAATCAAGAGCCTCCATTTGTTCTACTCCTTTGATGGAACAATGAAAGGTTGTGTTGGGTATGTGGTGTATCCTTTCCATATAGACTTAGTCACGTCCCAATGGGAGTTTGAGAGGGACCCATCCCCCTTGCTATGGAGGGAGCAATCGACCTCCTGTCTAGGGGTTCAAGGGAAAATCCTCTAAGGAAATTATTTTTTTTGGCTCATAAGTATCATTTCGGCTAATGGTTTTCACACATCATAATCTAATATCGATCAAGGGATTATGGCTATAACCTAATCCATGTTGATATATTAGAGTTTTGGATGTTGTGGAATACTTGAATATCACACTGTGAATGGTGAAATAAAAGCAATGAGACATAGAGAGGTGCAACGTTAAGTTAGGCTCGTTTTCCTAGTTAAATGTTTCCAACGTGCAGAATCTATATGTACTTTGTGTATGTACCATTGTTATTCTTACTAGATTTGTTAGTATTTATTTTCTTACACAAGTTTATCAAATTCTTTTGGTTGACTATCCACAAGAGGAAGAGTTGTGATGCAACCTTCTTGCTTTACGAAGTTATGTGAGGTATTTCTCAAGTTTCATAATTTTAGTAGAATATAAACTATAGGTAGAGAATTAGGTAATGACTTACCAACAACAAGGTCTATAGAATGCTCAATCTCTTGTATGGTAGTAAGCCTTATGGATTTTCGAGCACATCCCAGTATTCATCCACTATGTATTGCAATGAGCCTAGAATATACTAGGGCTCAATGTCTGGCTTGAGAGAGTGCACTACACATAAATAGACGCACTACTAGAAAGACAAGTGATTTATTATTGTGTGACAAGTGAGGATCTATGGTACCATCTCTATAGCAACTTGAAACTTGAATGTTTTTCCAACCTTGTTTAAAGTGTATTGATTCAGGACAAAATCATAAATGGCTTTGTGATCAGACTAATAGGGGCACCAAACAATGAGTCTAGTGCGATCCAAGGAATAGTATCACACTTAATCATATCAAGAAAGGGAATTATAATAGAAAATGTTACCAAGCAACAACAATTGATCAAGGGTAGTTGTTTTTTATTAGAGACCTACCGTAAATGGCAATAATTACATTGGGGAAATGTTGGGAGCTTCAACTCCGAGACGACATAGGAAGAGAATAAATTATTTTGACTTCCATTATCTAGGATGAGATGATAAATTTTCATTCCTTGATCTATCAGTTGTGGATTAAAAGTTCTTCGCAATCTATTGGGTTATAGTGGTGATCCATGAGGGCCAAGATTTAATAAGGGGTGGTTCATTAGAGACCTTAATAAATTCTAGAATATTAGGGGGTTTCTACAAGGAAAGAGGGATGACCATATGTTCATAGAATAAGTATTTTAATTTCCTTAGTGATTAAAATGTGACAATTTTATAAAGCATGGGTATTTAATTTATGGAAGGAGAATTAGGTTTGTTTGTGAGAGGAGGGAGGAGAAGGGAAGGAAGAGGATGCTAAGAAAATGGGCCTTGGAGGAGGAAAATGGAGAGGATTGAGTGTTTGGGGTGATATGGGAGGAAGGGAAAGATGCTTGCCAACTTCTGTGTTGTTGGCATGCCAATGCTATGGCAATGTTTGTTTTATGGTGTCACATTCAAACATACCTACCTCTACGCAAACATATGGAAAGATGCCACTAATAAACTTGATACATAGCAGTGGCCTGCGATAACTAAAATATAATTATGCATGCCCTTACTCAGATGTAATTAACAAACTATTTTAGATCTTTGGAAAGATTAATATCAAGATCACTTTTATTCTGAAGAATAGGTTCAAAGAACCATAGTATTTCGTGATAGATGAATATACATGTGGGTAATAAGATATTCTTTACGAACTCACATAAAAAAAATTTATTTTTTTCTGAGGAAAGATTCAATTGTGGTCAACTCAAAGGCTTCTTATCAACCTAAAGGATATCGATGAATCAAAGGATGGAAATAATTTCATAGCATAGAACTCCCCCTTCTTCTCTGAAATTTTCAAGTGGAAAGAATCGATCGCTAGCCAAAAGAACCACTAATGACTCAATAGTACTTTCCTAGATTAAAACGCATGACCTCATTGCATAGCTAGAGATTATTATTCCTAAAGAGAACAGCATAATTAAACAACTTAGTCAACTAAAAAGTATTTCTCAAAAGATGAATATGACTAAGGTATTATGAAATATCGAAGGACTAAAGATTATAAAATTTAAGAATACACAAAAATAAGTACAACATACCCTCTCATTTACCCATCAAAGATTATGTGCTTTTGCAATAATAATAATAATAAATTTTTACTTGAAAATTGTAACAAATATAAAATAATATAATAATTATAGTTTATTAATTACTAAGTGAAAGGGTGTAACCCTTCACAACACATGCTCAAACCTATAAAGGTGAGCCTCATTGTAAAATCTTATCATTTTATATATTATCAATATTTACTATTACTTCCGAACATGTGGGATTCAGATTACCTGTGGAAATTTTAGAGAATTTACGTACATTAAAGAAGCCATGGGGTGTTCACCAGCGAGGCAATATCATACCACATCCAATCATATTAGGGATTTGAATACTCCTAAAATCATAAAAAATATATTGCCTTGTATTAAGGGGTCGGGGGGGTTTTTAACTTGACATAGTAATATAAATATTGGGGGTTATTTTATTTGGGTGGGATGAGGAATAAAATCCAAATCATGGGAAAGATTCATATATATAACTTAATCTTCATATATTGCGAGGCCTCCCACAAAGACCTATCTTCTCACCAATTCCTCCTATATGTCACACAAGTTTGTTCCTTATTGAATTCCTCATCGAATCGTCTCGGCGACCTATTTTTAGAGAACAAGAAGGAACTACAAAATCTTTTGGCTCGAGATGCTAATAACCATGCTCCCTTACCAAGAATTACAGGTGTCGAATGGAGCCTCAATTATTGATTTTTAAAAAAATATTAGCTTATATATATATATATATAGAGAGAGAGAGAGAGAGAGAGAGAGAGAGAGATAGAGAGAGAGAGAGAGGGAGAGAGAGAGAGAGAGAGTATCTCTGTGTACGCCAAATAGAATTTTTTGATATTTGTTTCATGATATTATTTATTTATGTCAAATAGAGTTTTATGAAATGTTGAGTAAAGTTAAATGTAGAAAGTGATTTTATACAAGATGGTCAATTAAGGTAGAGGAAAGTTAGCACTACGGATAGGAAATGTTTCATTAAGACTTAGCTTTTTGTTAACGGATTGTTTCAAGTTTTTGAACATGTTTAAAATTTTCGTAATACATTTTCCCCATGAATCAATACTATTTATTTATTGTAGTTTATTCTTAGCGAAAATAAAGTGTTTGTTCACATCTTGTCTCAAGAAACAAAATACAATGAAATGTAGGGAAGTCCATCCATGAAAGGGTTTCAATTTTGCATTTTTACGGAGTTTAATTTATTAAATGTATAGAAAACATGTTCTATTTATGGCTATACTTGTATTTACAAGATATAAAATTGGTAGATTGGCATGTTATGGTGTGAAACATCTGCAATTCTCATATTTTCTAAGCATTGCACTAACTATTAGACTATCGGTATTTTGCATTCTTTGTTACATTGATCTCTTAATGAGTTGTATTTTATGCATTTTTTCTTCCCCATTTCTATTTCGTTGGGTATTCCACTATCTATTGCTACAAATTGATTAGTCACCCCTGCAATCAAATAGAATCATTATTAACATTATACTATTATTTTATTTAACATCGTGTTTGCTTAGAATCATTATTAACATTATACTATTATTTTATTTAACATCGTGTTTGCTTATATACGAAGATGTGTTAGGTCTCCTGTTAGTTAAAACTTGATAATATGATATAAATGGGGTATTAAAAATGGGTTGAAAAAATTGGATGCCTACAATATATGATGAAACTAGGGGTTTTCTTAATTAGAAAGGTGTATTGCGATGAGGTTCAACAATATGATTTTAGAGGAATTTTCCAATATTTGGTGAAATTAGGGATATTCTTTAATATGCGACAAACAATCGTTCTATGTATCAAGTTCAGTGAGTGAACCCCATGAAAGAATCTTTTACGCTTCATTTGGTATCAAAGGGCCTTCCTGAGGCCTTCGATTCAAAATTTTAGCCATCCAGTAAAGCTTCTCTAAATTATTGGTCCTTGACCAAGAAACCAAGCCTTTGGCTTTTCTCGTCTCCCTCCATTCCATTTTCCCCGATCACCTCACTCACTCGCATATCATGTCTCAGTCTCATGCCCTTATCCATCCCGCTTCCTCCATCACCTAGCACTCCCTCTTTCGCCCATCACTGTTCCCCCACACTGCTTACACATCACAGTCACGCTTCCACTCATCCTCACGCTCTTCTCTTATGTGCCACCTTCAGTCCACACCCTCCGTCGCACAAGAACTCTTGTTTCCTATCCACCAGTCGTCACCACCTCCCTATACCTCCACGCTCCACATCCTTCACACCAACTCCATCCACCGCTCCTAGCTGCTACCTGCTCCACGCTGCATCAGCACACTTGAACCTCACCTCCCTCCATGTGCAATCTTCTTGCTGCATCCTTCACGCACCCTCCCTCACTCTCCCACCTGCTCCCAAATCTTTCGTTCTACCCCGAGCTTCATCTACATGCTCCTCTCCGTACACAAACGCGTCCTCCAATATTGTCTTCGTCACTCCACACCCATTCGAGTTGCACCCCTCACTACATTCACACTCCCTCGCGCTGCACATTCTCCCATACGCCACGATTCTTCCTTCATTGTCTCTTTTTTGAACTCCACGGTCTTCCTCCTCATTGCTCCCACACGACCCCTCTATCCACTCTTCCTCATAGCCTCCACTCTTCCTCGCATCCTCCCAAACCAGCTTCTATACCACTCCCCACCGCTGCTGCACACAATCTAGTCCAATTCTTGCGCTCATCCACCACTCTTGCCCCACGCGTTAGGGTTTAAACCCTAACTTCATTCCATTTAAATAATAATAATATTATTATTATTATTATAATAGTGCATATTATTATTTAAAAATCCAAAATTTTTCTTTTAAAAAATAATAATAATAATTATACATTAATAATAGTAGTAATTAGGAAAACCAAATATCGTGAAAGAACGCCAGAAGTCAGAAATTGTGGCGAATTCTAAATCAAAGTTGCAGTCCCAACTACAAGTAGCATTGGGTAAAGTAGAACATTATAAAAAAACCAATGATCATTTACTATTGGACATGACGAAGCGTTGTCATGTCCAAGCAGGATAATCATTATCTAATAAGACGTATTGAGATATTAACTACTCAAATTGAGGAATAAATGAGTCAAAAATATCCCAATCAGAATCTACAAAACCAAAAAATCATGAAAGAGGCAATTGAGAATAAGGAATAAATAAAACGATTAAACAAAATCATCAAAGACAAAGATGACAAATCACGCAAATACAGACAAAAGTAAGATTCCAAGAAACCGAAAATTTTCATCTTGAGCAACATTGAGGAACTCCAGCAGAAAGAGGACGACACAAAAAAGGCGCACAAGTTGACTATTAAGAAAGTCAATAACAAATTAACAAGTTATACTGAAGAAATATATCGACTAAGAAATCATACTAAAATATTAGTTACAAAAATCAAGAAGTTAAAGAGTACCAAGAAGGAAGACATCTCGAATGAAGACATCGAAGGAAAAGTCCTAGAAAAGCAAGAAGAAAATCAATGCCTTCTAAATCTTAATAAATAACTAAAGGAACAACTTAAGAAATGCAAAGATAAGAAAAAACGCAAGAAGAAATTATTAAGAAGATTCAAAGTGAAAATAAACAATTAGAATACAAGTTAAAAGGTATACAAAACAAAACATCAAAGTCGTTAGAGATACAATTTACGGAAGAAAAAAAAACACTTGCTTATCGACCCAATTCATATTATCACTCTAGATGTCGCTCCAGTAGAAGAGAATCTTACACAAATATTAATCCAAAGAGACACCACAAAATTGATAAGATAAAATGACGTTGAAAAAACTCCATATCGACATCCAAACCATAGCAGTCGGTATCTTAAGAATCGTACACAATCTACATAAATCACTGACACCCGTGCCCTCAACTCTCGGGATCTCAGTTCACTTATAAAGTGTGACGTTGAACAAAGAATCAAATTGGGATGGATCGACCCGTCCACATATCAAAAGTTATGCTCTACACTCAGGAGTTCATATCAACTTGTGTCATCAGCCAAAACATTGCACAGAACGATGCAACCACATTATATGGCTTTGAGGACAAAGCATTTCCAAGAGAGTGGCAATGTAACAAATATAAAATAATATATTAATTATAGTTTATTAATTAATAAGTGAAATGGTGTAACCCTTCACTACACATGCTGAAACCTATAAAGGTGAGCCTCATTTTAAAATCTTATCATCTTATCTATTATCAATATTTACTATTACTTACCAATATGTGGGATTCAGATTACATGTGGGCATTTTAGATAATTTACTTGTACGTTAAAGAAGCTTTTATACTTCAAACATCTATAGAATAATAAGCTTACAACCTGCATCATATCCTCTACGTCCAGCTAAAGAAACAATGAAATATTCAGCATCAAATCACCCATCATTGCATCGCTATTAAACACTCTATATCACTACAATTGATACATAGATAACAAAATATAATAGAAATGAAGAGAATAAAAAATAGCATAGTCAAAATAGAAAAAAAAGAAATAAATTATGGCAAAGAACAAAAGGAAGTGTTCATAGATGCGAGAGAATTAAAAATAGAATATATAAAATATAAATACGATACTTGGATTCTTAAGGGTGTATTTTAATGTATCATGTAAGGATTTTATATTTATTTTTACGATGTACCGACTTTATGTCATTATACATATTTATATATTAGAGTTTGAAGTCGCTATAACTCTAGCTTATAACTATAATCGCTCAAGTTGGACCCAATTGACATATAACCTAAATTTTATATTTGTATTTGTAATGTATTGATATTAGTAAGGTGTCATTAGCTTTGATTGTGTAATGTATTGATATTAGCACATGGTCATTATATTAATTTTAAGTGTATTGATTTTCATAGTATAAGTATTTATTCTTATTTTTATGGTGCATTGGTTTGACCATGTGGTTCCTATGTTAATTTTTTGGTTCATTGATTTATGTTTATTTTTCGTAGGTTTTGATTTCAACACATGTCTTTATGCGTGTTTCTATGACGTATAGATTTTAGCATGAGGTGTTTAAAAGTTGGTATCTAAGGTGCAATCATTTACACACATGATGTTCTTAATTTTTTATTATTTTACATCGGGTTTTAATGTATAAACATGTTATCATTTCCCCGAATGTAGATGATGAAAGTCTAGTTGGAAATGATGGAACGGACTTGGCTACCGTGGCAGAACCACGATCAAACTTCCATCGCATCCCATCGCCACCTACCTCGCACTTATTATGCATCGATGAAGTGGGTCTGGTTTCCGAGGCAGGATAGGTTGGTCATCATATGTGTTTAAATGTTGGGACCATTGTTGATACAGTCGTCACATCTATTATTAATGGATGTGCCTCCACTACTACAGCAAACCCCATAGTGGAAAACATGCGTCAAAACGAAAACAAAGATCCTAAGTGTGGGAATGCCACGATGGCTGGCATGACTCACCACCTTCGTCCCCCTCCACTCCCTCCGAGACGGCATTAATTGGTCTCTCTTGACAATGCTCGATCAACATGTATCTGCTACGATGGAGGACACGCTTACCATCCAAGGCAGGATTTGACCCTGCAGTCACTTCACCTAATGGTCGTAATGTGGTTCGGCTCTGTTAGGGACTGGAAGGGGTACTGCAATATTTACTCCCCTTTAATGGTAGATACGCCTTCTAATGATATTATTGTGGACATGAATCCTTCATTCACATTATGTCGGTCTCTGCCTCTGCTAAACGCTCTGGTCTTGATCTTGGTTATTCTCCTTCTCTTTTGTTTTGGCTTGTTCCTATATGGTTTGATATGTGTGCATTCTTGTTCTTCCCAGTTTCTGTTGAGAGAGTCGGCTTTCCCGCCATTGCTGGTATTTTTTCTGCGTTTGAACCAGTGCACCATGTCTCGGCAGTGTGGTACGCCCCACCGACTAGCAGTGCCCGCGGTCATGTGCAATGAGGTTGCACCTGTTACAGGTGGATGGATATGATAATGACATTTCCCCGTTGGTCCGTAATTTGATCAACGACTGGGAAACCAGGCTAGTCAATGACAACCTAGCTCAGGGAATTGGTGGTGGCAGCCCGAACCATTATTAGATCGTTAAAAACATGATGGATTCGCTAATGGAAGAAATGATTGGCACTTGGAATCATACTCGCAATTCTATTCTACAGGCTAAGTCCAAAATTTTGAAATTAGACATTGTTATCACTCACAGAGATGTTATGACCGCATGGAAAAAATTAGCCATGGGACTCAGCTCCAAGGGTGATGGGGGTAGCGGCATCATTTCGATGGCTCCATCAAGATCAATGAACATTGGCTCGACTCCTTCCATGCCACACTCATCAACGGTTCCTTTTTTGATATCGCCCACCATTACTCAGCATCCTAAACGGGTACGTGAGCCTAATGCTTTTGTCTACAAAACTGCTCCCCTCCCTGTTAAGCTTAGCCAACTGTCCACGAACGAGGAACTCTATGGAGCCTATCCAATTCTTGAGGATGCCCAGGAGACACAGGACCCTGTTGTTACTACCAGCGACGCTCTGCAGTGAGCTTGGTTGTTTTAAGTTTTTTCTCTATACAGATTACTTATGTTTATATCTAAGTATATGTTGTTTATGGTTTTATGGTTTTCTCGTAAACATTCCTGAATCGTAAACTTTGTCGTAGCCCCCCATGATTATACATGGGTAATTGTGGCTTTTTTTACAAACTCTGTAATTTTTTTATAAACTTTATCTATGCAGCAGAACCCCATATGTTGTATGGGTTATTGTGCCTCCTCATACCACTACTGTAGAATTTTATGTTTGTTACCGACTGGGGTGGTAGTTTAGACCACCCCATTCAGCTGTCCAAAATACTTCACATTCTATACTTTTATTGCATAACTGATTAATACAATGCAGACTTACACAAAAAACATGTTATGATTTGGATGTTTTCCAATTTTATTTCTAACCATTTTTGTACGAAATTAATTGAAAATTGAGAAAAAAAATTGGAATTGCAAATATAAGATGTTGAAATTGCACAGTATGGCCGGATATTTAAGGGAACTAAACTCATTTATGCATTCAAAAATGCAATTTGACCAAAGATTATATAACTAGATTTTGGTGATGAGAACCAGAAAAACTCTAAATCCTATAACATTTGGATTACTTCAAATAAAAATACATGTGAATAACCTATTATGGATCTTCAATAAATTTCTAAGATTAAGAGGTTTCTCAAAAAGAAAATGCCACAAGGCATCACTTAATAAACCTATGGCATTACACCTACGTTCGTGGGATATTATAAAATACCTCTATTTTGTTTCTACCTACCAAAATTTTGTTTTTAATACCCCTTCCCCGTACATCTTTGAAATAAAATACACCCATATTTCCACCAAATATTGTAAGTACCATTTTTTCATGGCATAAGTTATACCCCTTGTTATGTTTACTCTTAGTATGTTGGTCATAATATTTGACATATATATGACATCTACTTTAAAAAATGTTAGTGTATCTTATTTGAACTTTTAGTCGATATCATCAAAAAAATTATCCTTTTTAATTAGAAGACCACTTCATATTTAGACTCTTCTTATTTCATCTTAATGACATGTATCATTTTTTTTTTAAAATCAAATATTATAAAAAGTAACATTTTTATTCTAATTAAATTTAAAACATTTAAAAATATATATATAAAAACTCACACAAACATTCTAAAAAGGGAGATTTGATCCTTTTGGTCTCTTGGTAAAACCCTTTTTAAGATGAATAGATGTTGGTTCTTAATACAATTAGTTATTCTTTAATTTATAATGCAATTGGTTAGTTATTTTTGGTTTTGTATGTTGTAATGTAATATTTAAGAAGTTAGATTTTATTTTAAATAATAATAAAACATTATTTGTAGGTTTTTTTATCTATCTTAAATTTAAATTTTATAAAATTTATAAAAGTATAAAATTAACATAGATTCATCTTAAATTGATCAATTAAAGACATCAAATACAAGTATTTATAAGGATCAAATTTCAAGTATATGTAGGGGTTATTTATTGAGTTATAAATTTTATATTAAATTTTATTTTTTTTCACTTCAAAATTTTGATTTTGTAGATGGATCTTTAAAAGGTATATATAACAGCATAGATGCAGTTTAAACTCGTATCTATCAAGCACCAAGGATCCACTTTTTTGAGGTGTGCATTTTTTTTAGATTTGGATCTTTCTAGGTATTTGATAGATCTAGGTTTAAAATGAATATATGCTGGTTTAAAGTTACTAACGTGATAAAATCTCCCCATATTGAATTGGAGAGCACCTCACTTCTCTCAGCACAACTAATTAGAATTCTTACAGGTTTTTCAAATATATTTGTTAGCGGATTCCAACAATTAACAATAAATTTGATGGTATTCCTTCCTTTTTAAGATGAATATATGCTGACAAGTTTTTCAAATCTATTTGTTAGCTGGTTCCAACTATAGTATCTCAAATATGTTTGTTAGCTGATTCCAACAATAAATATCCTCCTTTTTAAGATGACTATATGCGGACAAGTTTTTCAAATCTATTTGTTAGCTGGTTCCAACTATAGTATCCTCTTGGGGGCTGCAAAGTCCAAGCAGAAGGTAGTATGGTTGGGGATGATGGCAGTCCACATGTGATTACTAGTGGAGTTTCCGTTGAAGGAAAGTCATTTCTTCCCTGTAGTAGAGATGTCGTTTCTTGTTTTTGTTATTCAGATCGTTGTTGTAGTTTTTGTCAATGACGGTGGTGCTTTCGTCATGGTTGGTTGATTGGTTTGGCGTCCAAAAACGATAGATGCTTCCCCTGAAGGCTGCATAATGCAGTCCCCCTGTGCGCAATTTTCAAACATCTAGGCCAACGTCAACATTGTGAAATAAAGTTATGACGAGCAATGGATCTTTTTATTATTTTTATATATCATGCAGCGAGGGAACTGTTTCAAAATTTCCACCAGCATTCCTTGTTTTTAGACGAAAGGCTAACTCAGGAAGTTCGTTGCCTTAAAATGTCAAACATACAATCTCTGTGTTGTTTTTGGAATGCAGGTTTTTTTTGTTTGTTTATAAAGGAAAAAACAAAACAAAACCTCATGCACATGAATACTGTGGATTCTTATCTGTTAAAAAACACATGTTGTGGTGAACAAGAATTCGTTATCAATAGTTTTCTCAATCAACTTCATTGTCGATATCGTTAGGTCAATTCTATGGATTCTTATATGTTAAAATCCAAATGTTGGTGTGCCCAAGGATACACGTTATCATTAGTTTTATCAATCATTTTCATCGTTGATTTAATTGGGTTGGTAGGTGAAAAACTACGCTCTCTTTTTGCAGCATGTGCAGACAAACGACGAAGATTAAAAAGGCAAATTGTTGAACACTAATTACGGATGATACTTGTCAAGTGCATTTGTCTCTTATTTTCTGGTTGGGTTTTTATGAGTGAGTGCATTTCTCTGCTGAGTGTCACTATTCTTGTTTGGTTTTATCAGTGTCGTTTTTCATCACTGGTTTCCATCCTCCACTTACTTGTTATATTTAACAAAACATATATATAAAGTCCTAGTGTTGCACTATCTACTCCTTTCAGGGATTGAGGGTGAGAACCAACTCTTGGGCTTGGGCTTCATTGTTATCTTAAGAGAAGCAAGCTCAGTTAGTTCAAACATTGATACTTCTTTGGTGGCAACTCTCAGTTTGGGAGATTATTTTTTCATTAACATTAATGCTGGCCTACCTAAGTTATCATCCTTCCCTATTTTTCTTGATTTGAAAACAAAGGTTATCATCCTTCCCTCTTTTTCTTGATTTGAAAACAATAGCAGGTTAGCAAAAAAATTATTTGTTTTCCAAAGTTAACTAAGTTAGATGTAATTATGAAAGTAAATTTGTTAAACATAGAGTTAAGGGCTATTAACCATAATAAGTTCAACGGAACCCTTATTAGTTTAGTCTCCTTTGTTCAATTATTATTATTATTATTATTATTATTATTATTATTATTATTATAAACTAAATTATATTAGTTAAAACTTGAGAATATACATTACTTAGATGGTCTCTCATCACATCAGCTATAAAACCATAGTTTGCCTTTATTCACCACACTAGGAGTAGTGTGTTGAGACTTTTTTTGAAAAACCATACTATAACTTTCGCAGTCTTAACAATAAAACATAGATAGCAAACAAAGCTAATAATAAGACTAACAGAACTAGAGCACAAGGTTGAGTTTTAGTAACTGGCTCCTTATCAGTGAATTCAAAGCTAGTACCTTAGCTATTAAATTGATTTTGGTATTTAGTTGACTGACCCAAACCTAAAGTTCATCAAGCTAGAGAAAAAATTTCTTGAGCTCATCTTTGTTATCTAAGAGTGTCTTCCTCAATAAGGTCTTCATTTACAAGTAGAGACTAATTGTCTTCATATATTTGGTTTCCCAAGATCGAGTGTTCCCTGCATTCGAGGTCCATGAACCCATCTCATGCATCATTTCCTCTTCTTCTACTTACTCATGTTCCTACTTCACCCACTTCTCTACCTAAGCAATCTCTTGTCAAATTGGGGTTGGAACGCTTCAGTAATACTACGTCGTTGAATATTATACTTCTTATAAGACCCGAGACATGTGCTTGGGGCCATTTCTGTGTCTCTCTTTCCTCCTACAACCTTTTTCGACCATTACACCATCACTCCAACCACAACTGCAACACGTCCAAATTCTTTTGCACAATCATTCAACCTGTACTTTAGTGTCCAAGCCACTTAGCTAAGAAGCTCATGTTCATCATCAACTTTCTTTACCTCCCCACCAAAATACCAGGCACCCTCAAATTTGAGCCAATATTCACTCGTGTGTCGCCCCACCACACTACAAAGAGCCCAAACGCTTCACTTCGCTTCTTGTTTACCCACGAGGGTGGTCCACCACAACACATTCCCCTGATTCATCGCTAAGAAATGCCCACAGTCTCAATGCCAAATTCAGAAACACTATTTAGAGTCTCATAAGGGGCCTTCTTCTTACCCATTCCAAAATTTTCCAACCCCAAATGTTATTGCCACTCAATTGAGACCGCAAGTAAATCCTTGTATTTTTTGGCATCTACCCACATTTTCCACCACCTTCATTCCAAATAATGTCACTCCCAAACATTATTCTCAAGCCATCCTTCGTCGTTATCAAAGGTAAGGTCCCTCCAACTGTCAATTCACAAAGGAGAGTCACCATGAGTTCCCTCATCTACCAATCATTATCCATCATGAATCCACATGATTACAGTCTAAGGTCAGAGTTAAACCTCTCACGAGAGATATGTACATCTATATGATCGTTCACACAACCACTTGGGTTCTCAAATGATGTGTCGTTAAGTGACTCTCCTTCTTTACATAGCACAAAGTTTTCTCCATTCCCTTATTACCTTAGCCTACACTCAAATCAAGGAATTTTAATTTATTAAATATAATTAGACAAATAATAAATAAAATTTATATATATATAAACATTTTAAATATTAAAAATAAACAATTAATACTTGACCATAACAACAAACAATCATCCTTGCGATAAAAACATACCAATTTAAAAATGATTGAAAAAAAAGTGCATTTCATGCTATTTTCATTAAGGAAATTTCAACTCAAAATGGCCTCCTAAGAAAAATAATAAAATAATATTTATTAATTTTGGAGGAAGAAAATAAAAAAACTACTTTTTTATTCGTATTTTCAACATATCTCCCTGTGATTTTATTCAAATTTCGATCGAGAGAGCTCATTGGATGCGAAATTAAATTCCACATCCAACAAGTACCTGTTCGGCATACTTTTGACAGACCCCGCTACCCCAAAAACAAGAAATACCTGAAAAAGCGTGATGATGACTCTCCTTCTTGACATAGCAACAAGCAAAAGAGAACAAATTCGGGATTGTGGTTTTTGACCTCTACTATTGTGTTTTTCTGCTCCTGTTACCTTGTCTATTGTTGTGTTTTTCCTCTTCTCTTGCTGCCTCAATCCCAAAAAATCACAAAGATGATATGAAATTGCACTTGCAAAATGAAGTCATTTAGCCCTTATTTATACACATTTTCTTCATTAATTTTTTATGGAGCTGACTTGTCAAAAAAAATTGTTTTGAATTTGAATTTGTAATTTATTTTTAAATTAATTTTGGAGCCGACTTGTTGGAAGAAATTTTTATTTTTATTTTTATTTTTAATTTTGATTTGACTTTGAATTTGTCATACCATCCTTCAAAGTTCAACCCATTATTTTGTGTCTTTATTTGTCACACAAACCCTTAATACCATAAGAAAGGGTGCCATTAAGCCATTAGGGCTTCCAAGGACATGCCATGACTTTTTCAACAAGATTGTCATCATCAAGGGCTTCATCAAACCCACAAGAGTGACCATGCATCATCAACAAGTTTCTAAATGTGTCCAAGTGCCATGGTCTTCATGGTCATGTCCTTTTCATGCAAGCAAGTGTGTCCACCACATCATCAAAACCACATCAACCCATAATATGCAAACAAGTGTCCAAGTGTCATACCACTAGATAAGTGGGTACCAAGTCTTCCTCGTGCCCTAGGGCCATCTCCAAGGGTTCTAAGACCCCATCAACCCACACGTCATCTTCAAGGGTTCAAGGGCCATTAATTCATCAAGTGTGGGTCCAAGGACTTCTTCAAGGCTTCTTCATCAAGTAAGAGGTTTCATGGGTTTCTTCAACCATCTTAACCATGCAAGAGGGCCTCCAAGGGTCATGATCCATCATGACATCACCTGTGGGGTTTCCAAACCTTCTCCTAGGGTATCATGACACCATCAAAGCATGAATGACCATAGAATGGGTCATTAATGCTTCTCCAACCCATGTAGGGATTATTCATTGTCCACAAGAGCTTCAACACCATCTCCAGGGTCTTCAACATCATCACCAAGGTCTTCATCATCGTCAACAAGGTGGTGGCTCCAAGATCTAACCTTATGGGTACAGGGACCTTGTCAACTGAGTGTAAGGTGCTTCAAAGCACAAACCATCTATGTGTGGGCTCCAAGGTATTGGATGTGAGGGTACTGGGATCATCCATACATGTGCACTGCAAGAGGCACTTGGTGGCACCAATAACTGCATGTGGGGCCACTGCAAGTCCATGTTGGCATCAATGACAATTTCATCAACATGGACTTCGAGTTGATGAGTGAGAAATTGGAAACATAGAAAAAAAAATCCAACATGGTCCATTAATACAACTATAAATTGTTGACTAATTTAACATATCGTTTCCCAAGACAATATTTTTTATTTATTAAACTTATTTAAGATGCAATGCATGAGGGAAACATCACATTGCATCGCCTTCAAAGCTTTCCCTTGTGTCGTAAGGCACTTAAAAATATAAATCCATCTAACAAATGCCCCACGAAGCACTTGACCTTAAAAATATAAATTCATCTAACAAATGCCCCATGAATTACTTGACAACTTTTCAAGACTTAAAAATGTTACAAACATCATTTTGGGGAATATATCATCAAGGATCTGCAAAGAAATTTATTGGAAATATCAAAAAAAATATCTTAAACTATTGAAAAATATCGACAAGAAAAAAACCTAGACTTCAAAAATTATGAAAATATAAGAAAAATTAACACCATGCCAAGACTCGAGAGAAACCATAAATATCAGGAGAAATAAGAGATAATTTGCAACGTCTTTTAACAGTACATGTGGATAAGATGTAGCTAAACCCAACATTAAATTATCAAAAACACAAGTTTTCTCAATGTCGTGCCTTGGTTTTGGGTTGAGTGTCGAGTCAATAGTTAAAACAAAATCACAAATTATTTCGATCAAGGGGATATAAGTAATTGGGTATCAAACTACCCTTTCGATCATGGGGTCAAAATAGGGAATATTTTAATGACAAGAAACAATGACTCTAGCACCAAGTACCTTTACAGATTTTTTCGACAATCCTGCATAATTGAAAAGGAATGTTAATTAGTATGTCGTCAAAATATGGAAGGACAAATAGTAACTTAACAAAGGACTCTAGTAACGCGTTATCCAATTTTCCATGTACACTACAAAAATTTACCTCACTTAGATTTTCTCAACCAAGGAATACTTTATGTAATGCATGATCTTTCCCAAGAAAACATCCTCCCCCAATACTTAACGTAACATCTCCTTTATACAGTGAACTCTTCTTCTTCTCCTTGCACCTTGCGCCCTAAGTAAAATCTCCTTCAACTCACCAAACACTACCATTGGTTTGATGCCACCATTCCAATGCTCTTTGAAAAGTTTCCTTCAAACCATCCTATCGGTAGTAGCACTACAGTGATGTTCAAAAGAGTCCAAGGGTGATGGCAAAGGAGACCCATTTAGATGTGTCATTGGGGTAGTAACTCTACCAAATGTGAGACTCGTATCTATGTCAATGGCCATACATGATTTTAAAGGAGTCTCCTACTGAGATAGATCATATAGGGTGCCCCCTATACTGGCCAAATCTGGACACTTAAATTTCAAAGTATGACTTGCAACCCTTGCACTTTCCCAAAGTTTTTGGAGGACATTATAACCTCGTCCTTCTAAGAGTATCATAACCTGAGATCTAGAGAGCTAAGGCTTACCTTTTGAGGGTTCCCCACAAATGCCATGATACATGTTACTTCCAAGTTGCACTTGGATGGATTTTCAGTTGAGCCACCATAGATTGAACAAGACAATTGTTCATTATCAATGTTCAGAAGTCGACACAGACCATTTGTGGCCCCTTTTTAATTTTTTGCATGTCCATACCTCATTGGGGAAATTGTAATAAATGACATAGCATGATGGCTTTTTGTAAAAAAGTTTGTCTTTCCTAAGACTTGGACATCAATCCAACTACTCTATAGTGTTTTTTCCTTGTCAATTATATGTTGTTTTTTAGTACTTATAATTTCCAAGTTTTTCACTCAATCCTCCAAAGTTGAAGTATTTATCTTGGTGGTTAGGCCTTAGGGGGTTATTCAAACCTAGTATCAATGTATATTACCATGCTAATCATTATTTTTGAATCATATGAACATGTATTAAGTCCCCCCTAGGTGTTTTATTTTCCACTATAAATAAAATGTCATGTTAAAAAACAATATATTTTAGTTATAAAAATTTAAAATGTCATAAAAGTGGTACTAAGGGAGTTCAATTTTCCATGTGGGTGTTCGTTTTCTAACTTATAAAACCCACTTTACCCATATACCCACTTTGAGAGTAAAATTAGTGATTTTAAATCACTAAATATGATTTTCTCTTGAAAATGCAAAACAAGAGACAAAATAAAAACAAAATCGAGACCCCACAAATCATGGAAACTTGTCTCATACATGTTTTTAGTGGTGGCCGGATGATTGCTAGTCGAGGGTGATTTCATTGGAGATCAGATTTGGTGGTTGAGTTACATCTTGAGAGGTGGCGAGTTACATGAGGAAGAGGGGGGGGGCATCCAAGGAGAGAGCACATTCTTGAGGTTTATGTGTCACCAAATGAGAGAGGGTGACCTACTTTGGTGAAAAGCGGTGCCTCTCTTCCCTCAAATCACACATCTATGCTCTAGTTTACCCAAGCGAACTCCCTCTCAAGCTCCAACCCACTAAAGCTCACTCCCTCTTGAGAAATGCACCCCCAGGCTCTTCTTTGCTCTTGCTCTCTATAATCATTGTGATATTTTTGTTCATAAATAGAAAGGCTTTGGATGTCCATGGTGTGTAGCAAATGGTGTGTGGATGCATTGTCTTGATATGAGGTAACATTGTATAAGCTAGTTCTTCTTTGCATCTTATGGTAATTAGTCTCGCTTTGTAAGGTTGTTTTCAACACATAAGAGCAAATATTTTGAGTTTAAGTATATTTGTTTATTTTTCTACACTTAGAGACTTAGAAGTTGCATGTCTTGCGGTTGTGTTTCATGTTTTCTTTTTATTTCTTGTGCAAGGAGTACCAGATCTAATCCTTTGTTTGCAAGTTTTGTTAATTGTGCAGAGTTGCCAATCTGAAGGAGTGGTTGAGATCAGTTGCATCCTCTTCTTCTTCGGATACTTAAGTGAACATAGTCCCTTCACTTCCCACCAACAAATTCCATAGTACTTAATATCCAAGCTTGGGATTACATTTTCCCCTATCTCTCAATTATTAAAAAATCAAATTTATCTGGATACCAATTATAATCTTCTTGAGATCTATTCCTTTTGAAAGTAAAATCTTTTATGAAGTACATCTCATTTATATGCTTAGATTTTGGTGATTAAAAAATATTTCATCATTTTATACTAGATCTAGCATAAGCAACTTTTCTTTTGCAAGTCAAATTTACTATAGATCTAAAAGCTTGAAGAAGAAAGTTATTTTGTAGTTTAAAGTAGTATTACAAAAACCGGACAGAAACCGGCAAAGTCGACAACTCCGACCAGTTCCAGGGCCTCACCAAGACAAATCGGTGTCTCAAACCAGAAGTGATCGGTTTCGTATGGAACTAGCCAATGCTGACTAGTTTTAACAGTTACGGACTGATTTTGACCGGTTCCACACATAACTATATAGCAACACTTAAGAGAGTATTTTTAAATTTAAAAAAAAAATTGTTCGAGTGGAGAAGGTTCTAGTGAAATATGCTCAATATGGCACATAGCAAGAGCCCTTTTTGCAAATGTATATAATGGCTTGGATTCACATGGTTGCACATATATATATATATATATATATATATATATATATANTCTCGGTTTCGGTCTGGTTTCGATCTGGTTCTGGTTTTCAGGGTCGGTCGGTTTCACCAATGGTTTGGTTTTTGTAACCTTGGTTTAAAGTTGCATTTGGGCAAAGTTTAGTACATTTTATTGGCTGCCCCAAAAGGGCAAACAAAGACCCTAAAGAAGCCTTTTTTTTAGCTTGCTTCTCTTAGTTATTTTTGTCTATTAGCATAGTTTAACTTATTGTCATTTTTTGGATTTTTCTAACATTGTCCAAATACACTTTCAAAGTGTTTTGGGACATCTAATTACTTGTTGGTTTATAGCTTTTGGCAAACAAGTAGAGAGGCACTCTGACGGATTTTTGAAGTTTTTAACCATCCAAAGCACTATTAGAACTCTCTTTCATCATAAGTCGATTTTTTAAACATTGTAAGCAAGTTGGTGTTGAATTTCAACATGTGCATGACATTCTTAAAAATTGAAGACTGTAGTAGAGATAGAACTTGAAAAGTAAACAACAGCAAGATAAGCATCACACAATTGAACACATGATTTTTCACAGGGAAACCTTTAAAGGACAAAAACCCCAAAGCATTACTGATTCATACTCTAAATGAGATGACTGAGTTTGTACATGAAAGAAGAAAATTTGATCTCAAAATTCTGAGATGAATGTACAAAAAAAAAAAAAATCAAGGAAGCCCTAGCAAGCTTATTGATGCCACCATATGTTGTTGCCACGTGGAGTGTGCGCTGTTGTTGAGCCTTGTAGCAGTCTTCTGTTGTTAATCCTAATCACATGTAGAAGCCCTATTGTTGTTGTTCGTGACCTCCACCAAGGTTATGGCAGCCTGCTATTGTGTTCGTGACCACCTACAAAGTTTTTGTTGTAGCCTTAGACTACCACTGTGGGCTGCCATCTAACACTGTTGATGCCCTAGACAACCACCGAGAGTTGTAGTAACGACCCTTGTCACCACCGAGGGTGTTGTAGCAGCTTGTTGTTTCTCCCCTTGTCACCACCGTGCACTATAGCTGTGTATGGAGAAGCCTTAGTAGGATAAGCTGCCACACTAAGACAAGAGGAAGAACAAAGAAAAACTTAGCCATAAACTTTCCTTCAACAACAACGAAGAAGAAGATAATCCCAGTCATGAATTGACTCAATCAAAATGGAGCAATTGAGAGATGACGTTGTGTGTGAAAATGATTTGCAATTGTCCTTTATTTATAGGCTAGCAAACATTTGAATTGATTCCACGCATTTAGGAGTTAACATTAGGGTTTAATTCTTTTTCATCTTCGACCCTTTGACTTTAATCTTTTTGTGGTGTAAGGTCTTATTTGTCTTTTGACTTATGCCACTTGGTCCTTCTCTTGATGGTCTCATGGACCAATACTAGGGTTGGATGGTCCTCCAAGTATTTTTGTGTTCAAAGCAAGTGGTTTCAAGGGTCCTTGTGGTTCATTCATGCCCAGTCAAAGTACATCTTCATAAATAAGAAGAATTACTAATGTTTTATCTTGATCTCCTCATGCCACCAAGATCAGGTGTTAGGTCTCTCAACCAAGGGTAGCTAGTCCCTGGAGAAGGTCGCATAGCCCATAAATCAAGGAGAGGAGTGGATCACATGCCCAGACCTAGTCTAGGGCTTATGGTGATGACCTAGTAACTAACCAGGGGCCTCAACCCCAACCTGCAACAAATGACTCAATGTTAAATACTTGGTAACTGACCAAGCGCCTCCATCCTCTCGAAGAATGGCCCTCAGCCCCAGGCTGAGTCCTTAGTCCCAGACTAGGTTAAATTTCTGGTAACCGACCAGGTGCCTCCATTCAGTGAATGGCCCTCGGCTCCAAGTTGAGACCCCCAGTGCCAAACTGGGTCAAATTCCTAGTAACTGACCAGGTGCCTCCATTCTCTCGCTGAATGGCCCTCAGCCCCAAGCTGAGTCCCCCAGTCCCAGATGGGTTCAAATTCCTGGTACTGACCAGGTGCCTCCATTCAAAGAATGGCCCTCAGCCCCAGGCTGAGTCCCCCAGTCCCAAACTGGGTCAAATTCTTAGTAACTGGCCAGGTGCCTCCATTCAAAGAATGGCACTCAGCCCCAGGCTAAGTCCCTCGGTCCGCGACTGGGTCAAATTCATGGTAACTGGCCAGGTCCCTCCATTCAAAAAAAGGCCCTCATCCTGATGTTGAGTCCCCCAATCCCATACTTGGTCAAATTCCTAGTGACTGACCAAGTGTCTCCATTCTCCCAAAGAATGGATCTCAACGCTGCTTAGGAAAACTCAACACTCTCTCTCGGCGAAAGAGGTACTCTCTGCCATACCAAGCTTATCACGAAAGTACACAAACTTTGTTGATGTAAGAAGCGTGGTCAAAATATATGCAATCTGTTCATCTGTAGGGGATGTATTGAAGCTTCAGAGTGCCTCTCTGTACTAAGTATCTGATGAAGTGATACTTCATTTCAATGTGTTTCGATATGTCGTGAAACATCGAGTTCTCTAAAAGCTTAATGCAACTCTGATTATCACAATGAATAATAGTTGACTCAAGCTTTCCACCAAACAAATCAAAGAGAGGTTTCCTAAGCCAGACTGCTTCTTTGCAAGGATCACTAGCAACAATATACTCAGCTTCAGCTGTGCTCTGAGCTATGGAACCCTGTTTCATGCTGGACCAAGAGATCCTTGTCAATCACATACTGAAGCAGTAACCTTATGTGTTTTTCTAGCCTACTACACTGCCAGCCCAATCAGAGTCAACATATCCGACTAACATTACTCAACTGCTGGAAGTATGCCTGGGCCCATAAGTGATAGCACCTCGCACATATCTGAGTACATGTTTAGCAACTACCAAGTGTATGTGCTTCGGATCAGACATGAACTGACTCAGAGCATTCATTGTGTAACAAATATCTGGTCTTGTGTGCACTAGATACATCAAGGATCGAATAAGTTGTCGATACTAAGTGGGATCCACATCATGTGAACAGGTGGTTCAGTCATGTAACTTCTTCAAGTTTGTTGTCATGGGTATGCTCATGGACTTGCAATCCTGCATTTCAAATCTCCCCAAGATATCGCCTGCATACTTCCCTTGTGTTAGGAATACCTGGCTTTTGCTAGAACTCTAAGCCAAGAAAATAGTGCATCAAACCCATATCCTTCATTTCAAATTCAGAGCTAAGCTCCCTCTTACACTGGGCTATCAATGGTTCCTCCCCAGTAGGGAACAAGTCATCCACATACAAGACTAGGATCAAATGATGGTTGTGAACAACCATAAAGTATATATTGGAGTCAACAGTACTTTTAAAGAACCCCAAACTGTGAAGGTAGCCATCAATTCTTGCATACCAAACTCTTGGGGCCTATTTGAGCCCATACAAAGCTTTCTTCAGTTTACACACATGGGACTTATCCCCATGAGTCACAAATCCTTCTGGTTGTTCAATGTAGACTTCCTCTTCAATTTTGACATTGAGGAAAGTTGTTTTTACATCCAAACACGGCAGCAAGGGAGATGATAGTTTCGATGGTGGTATATCTAGCGACGGGAGCAAAGGTTTCATCATAGTCTATGCCTTCGTTTTTAGTTAAGCCACCAGTTACAAATATGGCTTCAGACTTTTCAATGTTGCCATCGGCAACATGCTTGATTTTGTAAAGCCATCTAGATGTTACCACAAACTTTCCTGCCGATCTAGGAACAACTTCCCACACATCATTTTTCATAATTGAACAATGGCATCATTCCATACTTGTAGGCTTGCAACTTCTTTGTATGTGGAGGGTTCTGCATTGATGAGCTTGCTCATAAGGCCTCAGTAGTTATGGGGCTTTATGCTTTCTATGAAATTTTCAGGAGGAGCTTTATGCTTCTCAACTTCTAGCAACATTTCTCGGTACCAAGAAGGTATTCTTTTGGAAGGAGGAGCCTCAAGTAGTTCTTCAACTGGTCTTTCAGGTTCTTCGGACACATCTGAAATTTGAGACTCATTTTCTTCTTCCTCCCTCTGAACTTATGAATCTGAAATTTCAGAAGGAGACTCTTCTATATCCTTCGGAAGCTCTTTTGGTTGGTGAAACATAGCTTCCTCATGGGAGATGACGTCTCTACTGACTTCAATGTACCTTTCACACAGAAGCTCATGGAGCAGTTTGACAGGAAAGACCCAGAGATACACTTTAGAGAGTTGGCTCAACTCAAACAGACAGGTAGTGTCGAGGCCTTCATCTCAGAGTTTCAGAGAGTCATTGTTATGGTGACAGATGTGTCGGAGAGCAGGTTGATTATGATGTTTTTAGAGGCCTTGACAGAACCTTTACGGGGGTAGGTGAAATCCTACAAACCATTACTCTACAGGATGCAATCAACCGAGCTAGAGATATACAAGATTCGGTCCCGAAGAACAAGTTTCCACTAAAGACAAACTTCCTGGTAAAAGACAAAGACCGAAAACCTTTTCCACAAGAAGGGCCAAGGCAAAATTAGTTGGACGATGATACGAGGAAAGATTTGAGAAGGAAAAAGTTATGTTTCACTTGTCAGGAACCATGGATTCTGGGCCCCAGGTGCTGGGAAGGCCAAGGCCCATTATATTGAGGTCTATTCAGATAGTGAAGGAGAAGAATCCGAGCAGGAAACAAAAGAGGAATTGAGGACAGCAGAAGAAGAGTCACTTCAGGGAGATACACCAGAGGGAGTTATTGCTACATTATCTGAAGTACCTAGGTTTCATACTCTCAGGGTAAGATGAGTAGTACAAGGCCACAGGGTAGGAGTGTTGATTGATGGGGGAGCAACCCACAATTTCATTGATGCAACATGGGTGGCTAAGCGAGGTATTCCGACAAAGAAGTCTGAGGGATTCATTGTAGCAGTAGCAGGAAATACTAGCATGGAGTGCAACTATTGGATTCCCAAACTGAATGTCACATTAGGAAACTACCATATAATAGACTCATTTTATGTGGTGAATGTAGCTGATACAGACGAAGTATTAGGTGTCCAATGGCTTTATTCAATAGGAAAATATACTACAGATTACAGGGTGATGGAAATGGAATTCCAGGGGCCGGATGGAAAACGGGTAGCTTCGAGGGGCATGAATACTTACCCCCCCAAACCAGTATCATCACAGAGAATGGAGGTCGTACTCAGACAGGGTGACATAGAATGGTCAGCAGAGTGCTCGGTCACTTTTAGAAAACCTCCACAGAACAACACCCAACATCCAGCAGATATTTAGGCTCTATTGCAGAAACATGAGAAGGTATTTCGAGATCTTCCAGCAAGTAGACCGCCAAATAGGGGATTTGAGCATATTATTGAGTTGGAGGAGGGGACACGGGCAGTCATAACCACTCCATACAGACATCCCAAAAGATACAAGGATGAGATCGAGAAGACGATCAAGGAATTACTAGAACTAGAATATATTCAGTTGAGTTCTAGTCCCTTTGCATCATCAGTCGTCTTCGTTAAAAAGAAAGATGACACATTGTGAATGTGTATTGATTACAGAGCACTCAACAAGACCATCAAAAACAGGTATCTCATCCCCGGGATTGAAGAACTAATGGACGAGCTATTGGGTGCCAAATATTTTTCAAAGATTGATCTTCGATCAGGGTACCATCAGATCCAAGTAAGGGATCAAGACATTTCCAAGACAACTTTATGTTGCCACTATGGTCACTATGAGTTCTTAATCGTGCCTTTTGGAGTAACCAATGCTCCAGCCACCTTCCAGTCTTGCATGAACCACACTTTCAGGGATCAGTTACAGAAGTATTTGCTAGTATTCTTTGATGATATTTTAATTTACAACAAAACTTGGGAGGAACATTTGAAACACTTAGATGAGGTATTGAGAATTCTAGGAGAGCACTCGCTTTAAGTGAAAATGTCTAAGTGTAATTTTGGAATGAAGAAGATGATATATCTAGGACATATAATCAATGCAGAAGGGGTACAGGTTCATGTGGAGAAGATTAGAGCTATCTTGGATTGGCCCACACCGAAGATAGTTACTGAACTGAAGGGATTTTTAGACCTTTGCACATATTACAAGAGGTACATTAAGGGGTTCTCTCAATTTGTCGCACCACTCACCGATCTCACAAAGAAAGGGACATTCACATGGATAGAATTGGCACAGCAAACACTACTACATTTCGACCAAAAATTCGACGGCCGTCATGTCGAATTTTCGACACTTCTCTGTCGCATGTACGACACTTTGATTTTTTTTTAACCGTCGGAAACTTGTCGTCGGTTATCCGACACCTAGCTAACCGTCGCTTAAGCGACACCTAAGCAACCGTCGGTTAAATTTACAGCGTCGGTTAAGCGACGGAATTTTATCGACAATAATTAAATTTTTTAATAAAATAACCCTTCATTCCGTCGGTAAAGCGACAGCAAGGCCATCGGATAAGCGACGGTTTCGCTATTTTTAACAAAAAAAATAACCTTTATGCCGTCGGTGAAGCGACAGATAGCAACTACGGATGTCGTATAAGCGACATGATGTTCCGTCGGTCAAGCGACGGATATCAACTGAGGATGTCGTGTAAGCGACATGATGTGTCGTCGCCTAAGCGACGTATATAACCTATATGCGTCGAAAAATCGACATTCAAAGACGTCGATTAAGCGACGAATAGGAACATTGAGCGTTGGTTAAGCGACGTCTATTAATGTTTTTTTTTTTTAAATCGCCTACAGAAGCGTCGGTTAAGCGACGTCTGTAGGCGTTTTTTTCTTTTTTAAATCATTTATAAGTAGTTAGCTGCCTGTATTGTTATTTGAGGCATAATGTTCTCTTCATGGCAGTTAGTATGTGTTGATGATATAGGATATTATCTGTCACAACTAATAAAAATTTAATATAGGATATACCATATTGAGATTCATTTTGCTATATTTTTATGCATTTTAACTTCAGTTGTACAAGGATACTGTTTTTTCTGTGCAGGATATTTGGATTCCTATAATAAAGTTGCAAGATGAATTAAAAGAGATGCTCGAAATATGATGTGTCAATGAAATTTTGTCTGGACACACTTCTGCCAACTTGCCTGCACTGAACAATTATTCTAACATCACCAGCTTAATGAGTACTGTATCTTCATTAAGGTCTGTTATGTTCTGTTCTTGGTGCTTTCCTAGAGCTTCCATGCTTAACTTTCCAGTTTTCCCAATGTGGGTTAAATTCCTTTAGTTAATCTGTAATATGTATATCATTTTACTCGATAAGAATACTGTTGTGCTCGTATTTTCCATGCAGCAGTAGAAGTGTGAATTTGAGCATTGTTGTTCCATCAAATGAATCCAGTGCTTTGAATGGCATTGGATGCACCGAGCAGGATGATTCA
>LPNX010155005.1:0-180537 GCA_001517045.1 Pseudotsuga menziesii
GCGATGCAAGTTTAGATTAGAAATATACCAATACTTGCAAATATTTCCTCACACGGTACTTACTATCTGCTTCAAAAATCTAAATCATGTGTAGTTCAAAGTTGAGAAATGGTATTACCTTAATGGATAAAACTCAAGACCCATTACTTACAAGCCCAACAATTATGCACCCACATGTTCAATCCAGTCTAAACACAGCTCTGAAAATTAAACACAAACGAGATTCAATGATAAATATGGGACGTCTTACTTGATATTAACCCCACCAAGAAAAGTATATCTGGTCACATTTCTAGCAACCCAGTTGTTAGCAGCTTGAGAATCCAGGGTCAACACCTGGAGCATCTCATTGGCAATGGCCACCATGACTTCGAGGTTGCTGAGTACCAAAGCCCTCATGGTGTCAAGATTTGCATAAATAGCTTCACTTTCTTGATACCATTGTCTCTCAGCAGTTGCACTACGGTGTATATTGGAGGAAGTGGGTGCGTGGAAATTGTACCCCAATTCACTCGCAGTCCTTGCACAAGATCACAAAATGCTACTGCAATCATCAAAAGGATTCCAAATGCCATCCTCACGCTTGCCATTGAAATATGTGAACACCTCAAATCAATGTATAAAGCCTTCTATATATCTGTATAAATCAGTGTATGTGTTCTTATATCTTTGAATTCTTGATAGAAATCTACATGGGATAGGATGGAAATTGTTTTGAAAGAACAACGCAGTGGACGATGCAGGTATAGGTACAACATGCAGGATTTTCAACCCCATATAAATTACAAATTAAAGTATTGAGATCAGCAAAATATCATTTTCAAATTCAAAGTATTGACAGCAAAAGATCAGTTTCAAAATCACCTCTACTTCCTTGCCAAAGCCTTTAATTCAACTAATAGAAAAATAGTGCAAACATAAAAGATTGGCATCCATCCACCTGCAATGGCTCAGTCATCAATTCATCGAAAATCTCCCAAATTTAGTATTCAACCAATAAGAATTATATAAAACAAATTCAAATTGTCATTCACAGATGTGATTCACCAGATTTAATATCAGTCTAGTAATCATCAGAGCTTCATGCATAATAAATATAGAGATCAGCGTTTGGATTTCTTTCCTTTATAGGACAAGAGGCTAAGGTTTCCACTACATAAAAGTGCAGCAAACAGTCATATAAAGAATCAGAAACAAACAATGTCTTTCTGTGTTAAAGTATCCTTAGGATTCCCCTGTTAGAGCTCTTATTTGCCCAAGGATGAAGAGATTGATTTGACTGCACTGAGGCACCGGGAAACGACTAACTTGGCATTAGCGCTATGGTCGGCTCCCGAGTCTCTATCATCATAACTGAAATCATCTTCATCATGCACAGTCTCTTCATCGTCACTCACAATAATTGCATCTTCATCCCACCATGTTCTTTCTTCTGGTTCTGGCACCACTGCAAAAGAAGAATTACATAACAAGTCATGCTCACCTTCCTTAATTTCTTTTATCAAGGGATCTTGAAGAAACATTGTATTGAAATCGAATCATTCGTTAAACATATTGAGGAATTAAATCTTAAAAAATAGAATAGACAATATACTACTTTGAGTTAAAAATATTACCTATTGCAAAAATCACAAGAGCCAAACCGACGGATACAAGAATGGTATATACAATATTTCTGCAAAATCAATAACAAATATACATCAAACCCTTGGCTCGTAAGCACAGAGCACAGAGCTGCTGATAAGAAAGCTTCCCTCCAAAGGCTCATAAGGGAGATTGCTCAGGACTTCAAGATGGACTTGAGATTCCAGTCATTAGCAGTGGTTGCACTGCAAGAAGCAGAAGAGGCATACCTCATTGGCCTCTTCAAAGATAACAATTTGTGCACCATTCACATGAAGAGGGTTACAATAATGCCTAATCTACTCCATGATATGCCATTGTTGCTGCGCCTCCAACAATACCGCGTTCTTTTATGGTGATGGGACATGTGCAGTTGCAGGTAACTAATCAACGATGGCGATTATCCGAATTGTCGGACGAAAATATCGATGGTTAAAAATTAAAAAATTAACTTCGGGGAGTAGAGTCCCACTTGTTGAACGCCTTACGGCATAATGATGCAGGGGAATCACTCTCAAATTGCAACGTGGCCATTCAAAAATTAAGATTCTAAATTTTACAAAAGGGAGTGGGTTTCCCTTAATTGAATCTTCTCCATATGTTTAGGTTAGTGGTAATCAATTTAGTGAACTAGTTCTGGAAAGAATCGAGTTAGCTTTGCTGTCAATGGAAGAGTTAAGTTAGAAATAGGATAGAATGCACTTGAATTCATTTAGGATATCTTATGAAACTGTCAAATTGTTAGCATAAATTTAGGAATTAACTTTCTAATTCTATATTTAGTTTCCTTCTCCTTTTGTATATATTCTGAATTAGTCTGTTAAAAGGTTGGATTCTTTGAGTAATGGAAGGCTTATTTCCGTATGAGATTGTTGTAATCCCTGAAGTTAATCAATGAGTCTTACAATTCCTGGGGGCTGCTCATGAATCTTACAAATATAACAATATTAAGCAGATTACGCAGTTTTAGTATTTGGGAAAGCATTATACTTTACTACAAAAAAAGAGGTGCAACAGCAGGTAAAGACTTACACAACTCCTCTCGTAAGTGTTTCTGGAAGGGGTCCCGTAGGGAAAGTAAAGAGTCCAGGTCCCTCCCTTGAACCTTGAAGCGAGGAAATTCTTAGATATTATAACCTTTAGTCTGAAATCTTGTACACAACATTTTTGGTCTACCAACCCTTGAATTGCTAGTTCCTGAGTTTTATCTGTAAACATAGCAATATTATTATGAACATGGGCAGGTCTGACCTATTTTCGGGGCTGCAACTTGTGAAAATCACAGGATAACCAATAATAGATTTGATCCTTATGTCCTATTATAGTGCATCTGCAGGTGTAGCATTCCTTTGTTACTGTAAGGGAATTATGATCTAGCCATTTCATCTCCACCACATCCACAACAAAGAAAAAAAACACAATAGATAATCAAGAAAAACAAAGAACAAACCTGTAGGTCTAAACATTAATGATGCCATTCTGAAGGCAGTGGAGACCCAACGTGAAGCTCAATACCAATATTTTCCAGTTTCAATTTCTGTCAACCGACACCAAAATATCATCACCATGTTTAGAATTGCCTAAATTCCAATTCCATTTACTCTTCTTATATGTGTCTTCAAGCATCTTCTTAGATTCAGACAAATTACTTGTAAATCTAGTCCTCTTAGCCTAAGTATTCAACACAGTAGGTCCGCATCAGAATTGAACTCCCTGTACAGGTGCCTGAAGGATAAAGAAAGAAAACAATTCTTTGGGAGCCCAATCCTTTTCAACCAACAATCATTTATAACTCAGTGACTGCAACTTGGTGAGACCTCTGGCCCAATCAATTATCATGACCTTTGATTCGCCAAAAATAGAAAGCTAGAGAATTTTTTTCTTTTTGCGAACCATAAAAACCCCCATAAGGCTAAAAGTTCATGCAATTGCTTTGTTGGATCTATGAATATCGAGGTGCATGGCACTAATATTACTAATAGAAGGTAGACAACTTACAAAAATTACACTTCATTGCCAAATTTGCAATTTTCCATGACACAATTAAAAATGACTAACATAAATGACTAATACATATTCTTCTAGCTAGTCATTTTTTATGTTGTGACTAAATTAGTCATTTATTTTAGTCATTTTTAACTCTGTCACTTATTATCTAGTCATATTTGTTAACTGGTGACTAAATTAGTCGTTAATTTTAGTCGTTTATAGTTGAGTCAATCAAAATTGCTCATATTTAGTAGTAAATCACTTGGAAAACCTGTGGTGACTAGAATTTTTAGTCACCTAGTAGCTAATTCCTCATTTTGTACTAGTGGAAGGAGACTCTGCCAAATTTCCGACTCTTGGACGAACCAAAGCTTCCCGGAAGCTTCCCCCACCATTGTGTTTTAATTGAAGCTTGTTACAAGCTTGTTGTAAGACTTTGGATCCCAGATAACAAAGACCAAAGTGCATCAATTTAAATTTTATGATATTGTAAATTGTTGCTAATAAAAAGAAGAGGTCCTTTCTAATAGGCTTTTTCGAGCCTATTCACCATCCCCCTGGGGGAATTTGCGTCGGTGTCAAATTTTTACTTTTTGTTCATCTCTTTTCAATCTAGCGTAGTTCTAATCTGTAGGGTAGTATACTTTGATTTATTATCATTTCCATAATCCATATTTGATATTTCAAAGTAATCTTAATACTTACCCCATGACTTCCCGATTGACCCGAAAGGGGAAAGAGATGCGTGGTAGGACTAATTAGAAAACCAGAATTGTGTATCTGTGTTTTCCTTTTCATTAATTATTTCATCAGCTATTATAAAATTAACCCCTCCTTGTTTCCCTGATTGATATCCACTTGGATTGAAAGAGGTTCTTGGAGGGTTTTCTTTTTAACAAGAACACCCATCTCAAAATTTACTAAAATTGACAAGACTCTGGTGTGTATGCTCTGCACTTGGCTGCAGTTCGTCCAATCAATCAAGCTGTATCAAAAGCACTTGAGTGACTAGAATAATTAGGATTCACTCTCCCAAATTGACAAACCATCAGGTGAAAATCCAACACCTGGATCAAACCATTATGGTGGAAAAATACCCAAAGGAAGCGGGAACTCCTGAAAAGTGACCTCGGGGCGCCGATCTCTGTCACACCCTAATGGGTGCATTATGAACAATAGCCCCAGAGACTCCATTCAGCCCACATATTCCTTGCAGGTAACCGTGAAGGTTTAGTTTTGGACATAATCCAAGTACTCTCGGGTATATCTGGAGTCCACCCCTTCACCTAATTTTAATCAACTCACACCTCACATTAACTTAAAACGTACCAAGAGGCAATTGCAAAACATTCACTCCAAGCACATGCAAGTACATTGATTTTATTTTGACTCCATTCTAAGGAACTTGTTATTTTCTTGCTATATATATATTGTGTCTCAGCATTGTGGTTTCGTATGCTCATCTTTGTATCTTATCATCTTTGATCATTTATGGTTAAATTTCAAACTCCTAAGTAACTCATTCAGTTTAACATCACCATACTAAGTAATTATCCTTAGTAACTTAATAGGGTCTACCCCCCTTGGCTCCGTTAGGAGTTGAGCCTAAATGGAGGAGTCAAGAGCAAGGTGACAGCCTTGACTCAAGAATTTCCCCCAAGGACACACCGAGTGGCTTGAATATTTCTGCCACATGACCCAGGTGTGTGAAATGCGGCAACATGGTACATCATCCTCTTCAATATTAACTGTGACTCTCTTTTTCAGCTTCTTGACCAAATTATGACCTGTATTCGACTGTCTTTTCTGAGCTTGATCTTCCTTCTCTGTTTGAAATCCATACCAAAATAGAAAATAATCCCATGTTTTCTCCTTCTCTCGAAGCACGGTACTTATGACTAGCTTTATAAGCCCATGATGAAACACAGATTGTTTAGTGTGGTCTTGATGCTCATTCACATTGCTAGACATCTTTTGTAACTTTTAAATAAAAAGAATGGAAGATTCATCTTTTCTTCATGGCTAAGATGCTTCAAAAACCTGAAATGATACTAAAAAACAAATGCAAATCTTCCTTCACAAGTGATATAACTTTGTAGAATTTTTATTGGCTCTATCCATTCTGATTTAAATTTCTGGATATGTACTCCTTTACCCCAGTCGGCTACCACATCTGGAAGTAAGGATTTCTATGAATTAAAGGTAAAAGGTACTTTTTTGAACCAGTATTCGCCTTCATCTGGGATCCCTGTAGCTTCTGCTATCAATTCTCTGGTCAACTCAAACTTCAAGGTGTCAAAAGTAACAATATCTTTATCCAAACACTGAACAAACTTATAAGAGACCTCTATGTGATACCCATCAATTTTCTCAAAAAATCTTAACCATTCTGCCTCTAAAAACAATCTTGCATAGTCTAGGAAAGTCTGAACCCAAGACATGTCTGAAGGTTCATCTCTATTTGTTTTACCACTTCTTTTCATTTTAAATGACTATCAAATTACTTCTTTTAGCAAAGAATTCTAACTCTGTTCATATCTTGGTAAATTTGACAGACAATGATATGTTGGGAAACTAAACCTCTAGACTGGATTTTATCACTTAAAATGATAAATGTCTTAATTCTATTGACAGAAAATTCGACATTTTAGTATCAATTAGGTTTACATACTAGCATTCTTCATTAAATTCCATAATTAATATTTTGTCAGTATAAACCCAAATACATGGACTGTGATAGCAATTCGCCTCCTACTTGTCAGAATAGTGAATCTAGCTGCTAGAATTGTGTTTTCTTGTTTGCTAGGTGTCCAATTCCATTCCTTAATCCTCCTCTGATCGTCACGATAGTTCCAAACAGTCACCCTTCAAATCCCTAAATTATCGACCTGCTTCAAAACTTCATTACAAACTGCCAAAACTTCGCCACGAACTTGTATGCTCTTCATGCAGTTCAGGAGACGCATAATTCAAGGAGAATTTTCCTCAATCATGGATAATTATCATGATTCCCCTACTTTGTATCATAACTTCTAGACCACTGCAACTTACCCTAATGATGGCTTGCTTGAACTGTTAACACCTATTACAATGATCACTCTGGTCGAGAACACGTATCAAATCTATTAACAAGTATGAATGACCTCTCCTATGCATGAATTTCCAAAAATTTGAACCAAAAATCATAATTTTCGAATAGCACAATTTTCTTATAGCGCGCGTGTGTAACTTTTTCAGGCTTGCGCTACAAGAAAACCTGTTTCAATAATTTTCAAAAATACAATTCATAACAAAGGGTTAACTTTGGTTAAATGACTTAGATCAAGAATTTATGATATTTTTTAGGACCTTTAATTCATATAAACATGCTACAAGCCCTTGAACTATGAATTTTGCTAAATAAAACCAAAATTGAAAAAATAAAACTATGAAATCACTTAAATACAAACATAAAAATTAAAGAAAAAGATTTAAACTAACCTAAAATACAAACTTAAAAATGAACAAAACCAAGCTTCAAAAAACAATCAAAGGCTTTAAAATGAGAAGCAAAAAGAGGGTATAACATCTGGCTCCTGCTACAGGATGAAGTCCTCCCTGTGAGGCTTCAAGGACCTGTAGATCAATGCCTTCTGTGCTGTAACTGCAACTACCTGCTAATATGCAAAAATTCCATTGGGTCATGGAGTCTTTATTCTGTTATTCACACTGGTATATACAATGAAAGTCCAATATCTACCTCAAAAATTGTAAAAATGTTTGAGGAAACATCCATTAATTGGATTAGACAATTCCTGATCACCATCCAAAGTCTGTAACACAAAAGTATTATTCTCCAGAACCTTTGATACTATGAAAGGGCCAAACCATAGATTATCAAACTTGTCATGCTTTCCTTTCTGCTCTTTTCTAGCATCCCATCTCAAAACCATATCTCCATCTAAAAAAGTGTTCTCCTTGATATTTCTACCAAAAATTTCTTTGATCTTTGTCTTGTATAGCTGAGCTTTTTCCTCTACTATTTCAAGTTTCTGTTGTAACTCTATCAGTGCATAAATTCTTCTTTGAATATCACTGGGTTCTTCTTGACAATCTTGAAAATTTTTCATCATTGGAATACCAAGTTGGACAGGAAAACGCTACATCAATACCATATACCAATTGGAAAGGAGAAGTTCCAATTTCCTTTTTAATTGTTATTCGGTCTGCTCACAATGCATATTTTAACATTGAATCCCATGATCATTTATTTTGCTTCAATAAATTACTGATACTCTGAATAATACTCTTATTAGTTGACTCAGCTAACCCATTTCCCTGAGGATAATAAGGTGTTGAGTGTTTCAAAATAATCCCATTATTTTCACATAATGCCACCATAACTTTAGACTTAAAATCTTGACCATTATCAGTCACTAACTTATTGGGACATCCAAATCTGCTAAGAATATTTTCCTGAATAAAATCTATTATTACCTTGTCTGTTGCATTTCTTGTGGGAATAAGTTCTACCCATTTAGTAAAGAAATCTGTAGTAGTCAAAATCCATTTATGCTGCCATGAAGAGGAAGGATTTATCTCTCCTATAAAGTCCAAACCCCATTGCTGAAAAGGGGCATTTATTGCAATTGACTTTAAGGTCAATAACAACAACTTTTGTTTACCAGCAAACTTCTGACAAGGGATACATGCTGTTACCTGCTAATATACATTGGAGAGTGAGGAAGGCCAATAGTATCCAGCTCTTAGACTTTTATAAGATATTTATTTCCAATACTTATGTCCCCCACAAGCACCTTCATGTGATTCATAGACTACTTCTTCAATTTATGGCTTATCCAAACAACTAAGAAAAATACCCCCTGGATCTTTCCAAAACAACTGCTGTTCTATCAAACAATATTTAGTAGTTTTCAACTTCAAAGACATAGCAGCTTTCTTGTCTAGATGTTCTGGACATTGTAAATACAAGAGAAAGTGTACAATATCTGCATACCATGTGGATTCTGCATAGTGGTCCATAATTTTTTCTTTCTCCTGCTCTGCTTGCATTTCTTCTTGTGCTGGATGTTCCGCCATGAGATGTAGACCTACATCTTGGCAATTTGAATCAGCTAACAATTTAGCCAAAGCTTGTCCATTTACTAGCTTTGTAGGCCTAATGTCCACATCATATTCCATTATTTTTGCAATCCATTTCCCTCTTTTTCCCTCACTGTCAGGTTGGGTCAAAACATCCTTAATGGTAGCATTAGGAACATAAGCAATGGCTTTCGAATGTAAAACATAAATTCTGAAAAAATTTAATTCCTTTACCAATGAGTAAGCTTGCTTCTCTAAAGTGTTGTACTTAATCTCTGAGTCTCTAAAGGTCTTGTTGAAAAATGAAATTGGCTATTCAAGTCCATCCTTATTCGTCTGTAATAAAACAACAACTAAAGTATCCTCTGATGCAAAAGAAAAATTCAAAAATTCCTTTGTAAAATTAGGACTTATTAGTACTGGTGCTTCTGTAAGAGCTATCTTAATCTTTTCGAATGAATTTTTAGCTTCTGCAGTCCACTTAACTTCCCGATCCTTCTTCAACATGGCTGCAATTTGTTTAATGGTTTCAACAAAATTTGGTATGAACCAAACTAGAAAATTTATTTTTCCAATAAAATATTGCACATCCTTCTTACTCCTTGGGAAACTAATTTTCAGAATTGCTTTCACCCTTTCTATATCTACCCTGATGTCATCAGCTGAAACTAAATGACCCAACAACTTACCTTCTTGTACAGCAAAATGTGAGTTTTTGGGATTGAGAGACAAACCATATTTTCTGCATTTTAGGAAAGTTTGTTTTAAGTGATTTAGGTGTTCATCATCAGATTGTGAGAAGACTGTAATATCATCTAAATAGATTACTACAAACTTATCCCTCTCTCCCACAAAATCTATGTCCATAGCTCTTTGAAAGGTAGCTCCAGCATTCATTAATGCAAAAGGAATTTTGTCGTACATGAAAGTACCCCAAGGAGTAATAAAAGTTGTCTTTTCTCTATCATCAAGGTGCATTGCAATTTGGTTATACCGTGAAAAACCATCTACCATTGAAATTCTTTGTGCACCAACTATCTTTTGCAATATTTGTTCAATCTTTGGCAAAGAGTAATTATCCTTCAGTGAAGACCTATTCAAATTTCAAAAATCAACACACAATCTGATTTCACTATTCTTTTTTCTGACAGGTACTAAATTGGCTACAATAATCGGAGGGGAACAATAATCTTAGCATCTAACAATTTTTTAACCTCCTTCTCTATAATGGGAAACAAAACTGGATTGATTCTCCTTAATTTATGTCTGAAAAGTTTAACATTTGGTTTCAAAGGAAATTTATGTTGTATAATACTAGTATCATATGTCTTCAAATCCTTGCATGACCAAGCAAAAACATCAGCATACTCTTTTAATAACTTGATGTACCTGTTTCTTTGTTCTGTTGTGAGTGGCTTTGAGATCTTCACCATTCTGGGATGCTCCTTGGTGCCAATATTAAAATCCATTACATTTTCTTCTAAGGACTGCATAACTAGTTTTAAAGGGGTATCATCCTTTGAAAAAATCCTCTCAAAAGGAACCAAACCCTTAGGAATGAAATTACCTTTCAGCTCAATGACCTGCAATCTCATTTTCTGCAACACCTTCAAAATACTCAATTTCATCATCTTGTTCTTGATCAATTAAGGAATTGGAAAAATCACCTGTCAGCTCTAAAAACCTTTTTATCTTAAAATCATCTTCAAAAACTCTCCATTGCTTTACATTATCAGGCACAGAAGGCATGTACCTAACCTCAATAGGATACTTCAGCTGTGTTGTTTTAGGAATCCTGAAATGTGTGGCTGCTAGGGAAAGAGAATCAACACTTTGGTTATGGTCCCTAGGAATATAAGTGATATTAAAATCCACAAAGAAATTGTCTATCATATCCCATACTTCATTCCTATACACTTTCAGTCGATCTTGTTTTTCTTGATAGTTATTCCTTACTTGCTGAACAACCAACTCGGAGTCGCCATACACAGAGATTTGTTGAATACCTAGATCTTTTGCAGCTTTCAAACCTAACAACATAGCCTCATACTCTACTATATTATTAGTGGTAATAAATTCCAACTTATACATTAATCTTACCGCTTCACAACCAGGAGATATCAGAATAACTCCTGCTCCAACACCTTCTTTAGATGATGATCCATCAAAATACATTTGCCAAAGTTCATCCTCCTATTCCCTAGTACATGTGACTTATTTTTGTTTTTCAACCTGTAATAAACCAGCAGCATCATTATCATCACTAAAGCGCAACATACAATTACCCAAATCCTTTTCAACAGCATACAATGGATGATTTGTAGGATTCATGTCATTAGTCACAATATAAGGAAATTGTAACTCTCTATACAACCTTCTATTTTCACCTCCAAAGATAGGAATGGTTGCATATGTTAAGTCCATCTGTAGAGTTCCACCTACCTTCTTGGCCCAAGATATAGAGAGGAGCATTCCAAACTTAGGTGAAATTTCTGCCACTAATACATCCATAATCACACTCTTCATTGGTAGCTGAGCTAAAGTAACTACCATATCCTTTATCACTCCTAAACATTTTACAGCTCGATCAGAATCGAAAGCATACAAGTCATGATAAGGTTTTGTTATGCTCAATCCTAAGGCCTCCATGACTGCTTTGGGCATGAGATTATGAGATACTCCTGAATCCAAAAGGCAATTATGTATCATCTTCTCATGAATGGTTAATGTAATGTAAAAAGGAGGAGATGCACTTGCATCATTTTTAGTTTTTTCTGCCAAAGCTCATCCAATAAAAATTTTAGGATTCTCCTCTTGTAAATTTACTATATCAGAGGGTACTTGACTGTTTGCTGAATCGATCATTTTCAACACTGAATTTTTATAAGAAGGATTCTTTATCAACTCAGTGAAAGGAATAGGGATCTTAATTTTGCATAATTTGTTTTCAAGATTAAAATTATGCATACCTTTGTTCACCTCTTCAACTTCAATAATTTTCTTTTGTTTATCCTGATTCTATTTTTTTTCTATTACTGGATCAGACTGCTGTTTAGGAGGCAGAATTACCTTCTTCCTAGGATTTTGAATCTCCTATTTTGGTCTTGATCTTAAATTTAGGGTTTTCTTTGGATCAGTCTGATATATATCAGCAGTCAAAGTAGTCACTTCAATATTTAAATCATTTTCTGTTTCAAACACATCTGCATTATAATATTATGAGTTTAAAAAATCCTCCTTAGTCACAAAACCTTTAGTCAACTGTTCTCCAAAATAATTCATATCTTGATTTGGATCCTCAAAGAACTCTTCTTCTTCTATTTCTCCTTCATCAGTTACATTATTCTGAAGTGGAGGTGGCACCTTTTGATCCTCAGCTTCTCTCCTTTCTCATTGTATATCATTGTTTCTTCTCTCTCTGGGAATGAAATGAGGTGTAAACTGTCTTCTAAATTGATTTGGATTATTAGGGTTTCTGTCTCCCTCTTGAACATGTTTATTGGAATTTTTCTCTAATTCCAATTTGTTTAGTTTTTCTCTTAGGATTTTCACTAGCTTTTCCATATCATCAATTTTACCTTCTGCAGAGTGGGATGTTGAAACCACTGGAGCTGCCTCTTTCTTACCCTTTCTATCATACACTTGTTGAGCTGAGTTTCCCTTTAGTCTATTAGAAGCAAGTATATTAGACTCCACTTCTAATGATGTCTCATGCTTGTTAAGTAAATTAACAGGTCTTCCTTCTCTCAAGAGTAAGGAAAACTCATGATCAAAAGCATTAGGATAAGTGAGTTTTGTGGAATTTTCAGAAGGTTTAATCTCTGCAGGAATTCTGCCATACATTTTATTGAACCTCTTTGAAAAATCAGCTATAGTTTCATCTTTCTTTCTTCTTAGAGCTCCAAATTTTGTAATGTAATATGTGTGATCCTGAGTATCACCCCATTGTCTCATGAAAATATCTTGAAGCTCCACGATTATAGTAATAGAGTTTGCTGGTAACTCTTTGAACCATCTTTTGACCTCTCCATCTAGACTTTGTACGAACATCCTCATCCACACATCCTTTACCTATGTACTCTAATTATTAGCATAGCTAAGAAATGCATCCTAATGCTCTTCAGCTGTAGTCTCACCTTGTCCATTAAACCTAGGTAAGTATTTTTGATAATCTCCACCAGGGAGAGCATTTAAGGGTTGAGACAAAACTAGAGGTGCATACCTAGTTGCCACCATTCGGTCCATCATGTCTAATGGTTGATTTTGGGCTGCCATATTTAAGTTGACTATTTTAGATGAAGGAAAGAATTGACTAGGACTTGGCTGAAAGGGAGTCTGACCAAATTTGAGGTGAAATAAAGGGATTTTTCTAGGAGATAAAATCTTTGCTTTCTTGAAAGATTGAGGATCAGCAAAAATATGAAAATTACTAATAGGAATTGTAGGTTTCAACCAGGATGAATCTTGTTTCTCCTCCTTTAAATCAGAAAAAGGCGATAATAAGTCTAGTTGATCAGGGTTACATAAGTCTGGAGATGTTTGAGACCTTTTAATTTTCCTAGCTGTTTTCAGAATCTGCTCTAGGTCTAAAACACCCAGTTGTAAAGGTGAAATAGGTATACTTCTTGTTCCAACTCCTTTAGTAGCCACTGTGAAATATTTGGTGAAAAATAGTCTTTTAAAATTCACTGGTTTAAGTCCACCTCTTAAAACCAATTAAATGATGAGTAACCCAGGGAAAGTAGGATTTCAGCTTCCTCCCCGGTAGTGACGCCAAAGATGTTTATGCCATAAATTGTTCTCAGACTACAAAGAACAAGCCAACACAATCTCGTAAAATAAAATCAAGTAAAATAGGTTTTTTTAGGGTTTTGGTTGTGCGGTTTGTAAACAAGAGGGTAAAAGCTTCACAAATCTAAAGCAAACACTAAATCATGCACAATTGAAGGACTGAGATGCATAACATATAAAACATAAACCAGATACAATAATCACAGCACTGAATTCCATCCACAGTTAACAAGCATTTCATGAATAATAATCTCAAACAAGAAATGAATATATCAACTGAGTGATTAAACAAATAAAAAATGAAACTAGCAAATAGGCTAAATAGGGCTTATAGTTGCATATGTTTCATAATCATTCATTCAAAAATATATAAGAGCTTTTTGACACTTATCTTCATAAACCACAGCTTGATAGCCTCCCCTTGTAACAAAATTTGAACCCTTAGTCTTTTCCCAACCTTACTTTTATCTTGGTTTCTCAAAGATAGTTACATAACTGAAAAAACTACTTTTAGGTCATACTACTGAATTGTTCAAAAAGAGTATAGTCATACAAAATAAAATAACTTTTTCAAAAACTAACTAATAACCACTATTCTTAAAGCACTTTACAAGTCCTTAGCAGCCTCTACTAAAAGAGCTATCCCTTCTAAAGGTTGAGTATTCCTTCTTGATTTTTGGAGATCTGCTTCCAAGTCTTCAACTCTTTTTGACAACTCCTGATTCTGCTGTGTTAGCTTTTGAATGGTTTGTTTCAGTTCTGTAAACAGACTTTGTGTCTATCTTTTTCTTTTCAAAGCCTCCTTAGAAACTATAATTAATTCCTGGTAGTGGCTATTTACCTCTTCTAAATCTTCTCTTAATCTTCTGTTGGCAGTCAATAATCCCTCATTTGTCTCATGTAGGTACTCGATCATATATTTGTACTATTTGATACTCCTCTGCAAATTTTCATTTTCAGAATCAATGCACTTCCCTTTTGATACTGGATGCATTTCTTCTGGCATCCAAGGGATTTTCAACTTCTTAAAAATATCTTCATCTTCTTCCAGCTGCTCTATCATGGCCACAGGGACTTCTGAATATTCTTTGAATTCAATACTGTATTGGGCTGATTACTCAGCAACCCTTCCTTTCTCTGCACAAAATCTTGATATAACTGAATGTTGTTTGTTTAAATCATTTTGATGTTGGTCTAAAATTACCTTCTTTCAAACTTCCTCAAATATCTCTGAAATTTTGGTTTCAGTGAAAGCTGATTTATTTTCTGAAACCATTTGCTTCTTACCCTTTATCTCCTTTTCATTTTGATCTTCATTGTCTTCTAACTCTTATTGAGATGAAGAGTCTTCAATTACTGTAATTTTCTTTTTAGCTAGTTTAGGGTTTAATAGTTTATTCATATTCAATCTGAGTTTGTTCTTAGGTGTAGTCTTGGGCCTCCAACCTGTTCCAATTTCCCCTAACATGCTTAAAGTTTTTCCTTGATGTTTGATAGAAGCTAGCTGGAATTTTTTTATTTTTATCCCTCATGACATTACCTCTTCTTCAGACTGTTTCTGTACATCCTATTCAGTATGAACCCTAGCTTCATCAGACAATGAATTTTCCTCATATTCAGAATGCACTATAATATGAACTTGTTCTTGTTCTTTCACATTTTCCTTTACTCCTTGGTTTAGTTCTTCATGAAAAATATCTTCTACAGGCCCTACTTCTTTCACTTCTGCCTTTGAAATTTCATTTTCCTTAATATTGGTCTATTGATCAACTTCAACATTTTCATTTCCTTGAGTCATATATTTTTCTGATACATTATCCTCTTCAATCTTAACTGTGACTCTCTTTTTCAACTACCTTTTCTGAGCTTGATCTTCCTTCTTTGTTTGAAATCCAGACCAAAATAGAAAATAATCCCATGTTTTCTCTTTCTTTCAAAGCACAGTACTTATGACTAGCTTTATAAGCCCATGATGAAACATAGATTGTTTAGTGTGTTATTGATGCTCCTTCAACCTGCTAGACATATTTTGTAAATTTTTAAAGAAAAAGAATGGAAGATTTATCTTTTCTTCATGGCTAGGATGCTGCAAAAACCTGAACTAATACTTAAAAACAAATGCAAATATTCCTTCACAAGTGATATAACTTTGCAGAATTTTAATTGGCTCTATCCATTCTGGTTTAAATTTTTGGATATGTAGTCCTTTACCCCAATCTTCTACCACATATGGAAGTAAATATTTATGTGCATCAAAGGTAAAAGGTACTTTTTAAAACCAGTATTCACCTTCACCTGGGATCCCTGTAGCTTTTGCTATCAATTCTCTGGTCAACTCAAACTTCAAGGTGTCAAAAGTAACAATATATTTATCCAAACACTGAGCAAACTTATAAGAGACCTTTGTGTGATACCCATCAATTTTCTCAAAAAAGCTTAACCATCCTGCCTCTAAAAACAATCTTGCACAGTCTGAGAAAGTCTGAACCCAAGACATGTCTGAAGGTTCAACTCTATTTTTTTTTACCACTTCTTTTCATTTTAAATGACTGTCAAATTGCTTCTTTCAGTAAAGAATTCTAACTCTATTCAGATCTTGGCAAATTTGACAGACAATGATATGTTGGGAAACTAAACCTATGGACTGGATTTTATCACTTAAACTGATAAATGTCTTAATTATATTGACAGAAAATTCGACATTTTAATATCAATTAGTTTTACATACTAGCATTCTTCATTAAATTCCATAATTAATCTTCTGTTAGCATAAACCCAAATACATGGACTATGATAGCAATTTGCCTCCTACCTGTTATAATAGTGAATCCAGCTGCTAGAATTGTGTTTTCTTGTCTGCTAGGTGTCCAATTCCAATTTTTAATCCTCCTCTGACTGCTACAATGGTTCCAAACAGTCGCCCTTCAAATCCGTAAATTACCGAACTACGTTAAAACTTGATTACAAACTGCCAAAAATTCACCACGAACTTGTATGCTCTTCATGCGCTTCATCAGATGTGTAATTCAAGGTGAATTTTCCTCAATCATGGATAATTGTCATTATTCCACTACTCTGTATCATAACTTCCAGACCATCGCAACTTACCTAAGTGATGGCTTGCTTGAACTGTTAACACCTATCACAATGATCACTCTAGTAGAGAACATGTATCAAATCCATTAACAAGTATGAATGACCTCTCCTATGTGTGAATTTCCAAAAATTTGAACCAAAAATCATGATTTTCTTGTAGTGCGCATGTGTAACTTTTTTAGGCTTGCGCTACAAGAAAACCTGTTTCAATAATTTTCAAAAATACAATTCATAACAAAGGGTTAACTTTGGTTAAATGACTTAGATCAAGACTTTATGATATTTTTTAGGACCTTTAATTCATATAAACATCCTACAAGCCCTTGAACTGTGAATTTTGATAAATAAAACCAAAATTGGAAAAATAAAACTATGAAATCACTTAAATACAAACATAAAAATTAAAGAAAAAGATTTAAACTAACCTAAAATCCAAACTTAAAAATGAACAAAACCAAGCTTCAAAAAACAAGCAAATGCTTTAAAATGAGAAGCAAAAACAGGCTATAACAGTATACATACCCGCTTAATGAATTGGATGACATCAGATTGCATACATTAGAGTGAATGATTTCCAAGATTCCTTTAGCCTTGCTTTGGCTACTTGGAAATGTCTTCTTTGTGTTCTTTCCTTTCGCACATCCCTTCCATACTCCATGTTTAGCTTGTATTTCTGGAAGACCTTTAACATCTTTGCTTGCAAGTGGTAGTGCCCTATAGTGTACATGTGCAAGCCTTCTATCCCAAAGTTAATTTGTTCGTACTGAGTCATGAACCAAATATTGTTCTGGTTGGCCCTTTAATATGTATAGTCCTCCCTCTTGTTCTCCAATTACTACTGCATCGCCAATGTTAGTTTTTTGACATTTATGCTATATGATATTAGGATCTTATCTGAGATAATAACAAGCACATCAATAAAACACAAGAGACAATGAACAAAAATATTTTCCTCGGGGAAACCATAAAGGAGGAAACCCCGCAACTTCCTTAGAGAAAGAATCAACACCAAAAGTAAAACCCAAAGACAGTAAGATGATCTCTAGATAGCAGTAGTCTCTCTCTCTCTTGTCTCGGTTTCTTCTCTCTCTCTTAGTTCTACGCTACAAATGAGTGTGAGTGAATGAATATGAATATGTAATAAATAGAGAGGCTCCGTCTCTATTTATACTAATTCTTGACTTGACAATAACTCACTAGGGCCGACTTCTCTAGGAGAGTCTAATAACCCTAGGGCCCCACAACTGTAGGGACTTTAACCCTTGATCAATAAGGAGGGTTATAATCTATGAATTTACATGACTTGTTTACATTATTGAATCTCCCAATCGAAACATCGGGGCATGACATGACTCAATTACATTACAGAGACTTCCCGGAATAAACATCAGGGTACAATACATAAGATATACAAGTGAATACATTTTGAAGTTACAAGTACATCAACACTCCCTCTTAAATAGGAAGGTATTTTCTTGACACAATTTATCAGCACAAGTCTTCTTCTCTGTATCATATGGATCATCATATCTTCATCTTCAAGTCATCAAGTCTGGATCATCACTAGATCTGGATCATCATTGGATCATCATCGAGTCTGGATCATCACTGGGTCATCATCACTAGTGCTATCTCAATTCTACTCGTCACAGGAATTTCTATAGAGCCAGCCCTTTTTCATGCTGGTTGTAGGCCTAGCCTTCAGGTCTTCATCATCTTCAACACTTATATTTGACCATGGAATGAACCATGTCAGAAAGTACCACCCAACACTTACATCTGACTATGGAATGAACCATGTCAGAAAGGCATGCTCAACACTCACATCTGACCATGGGATGAACACATCCAAAACGCATGTCAGAAAGGCCCAACACTCACATCCAAAATCATCATATCAGAAAGGATCTGCACTTACATTTGAACTTATCACGTCAGAAGGGCTCTACACTTAAATCTGACCTCATCATGTCAGAAGGGGTCTACACTTACATCCGAGCTCATCATGTCAGAAGGGTGCTGCGCTTACATCTGACCTCATTATGTCAGAAGGGCTCTGCACTTACATCCGAGTTCATCATTTCAGAAAGGCATTGCACTTACATATGACCTCATCATGTTAGAAGGGATCTCAGCTCTAGGATGAGTGTCAGTCCCAGACTGAAACAAATTCCTAGTAACTGACCAGGTGCCTCCATTCTCCCAGAGAATGGCCTCTCAACACTAAGCTGAGTTTCAGTCCCAGATTGAATCAATTTCTTGGTAACTGACTAGGTGCCTCCATTCTCCCAGAGAATGGCCTTCAACAATTATATCTAATCATGTGGGAACACATCCCTCAATCACATCAGAATGCCTCTACACTTATATCTGATCATGTTGGAAGACATCCCTCAATCACATCAAAATGGCTCTGCATTGATCATGTGGTAAGATAGCCCACAATCACATTAGAATATCTCTGCACTGATCATGTGGTAACACAACCCACAATCACATTAGAGCATCTCTGCACTTACATCTGACCATGTGAAGCTTAGGCTTCCACCATGTCAGAAGGGCTAAATGACACATCAATTCCCTTTGGATGGAAACTTGATCTGGAGAACACCAAGCTTATCCTTGAAGTACTCAAGCTTTACTTTGGTTAATGGTTTAGTAAGTACATTAGCTATTTTCTCATCCGTCGCAACATACTGGAGCTTCACTGCTCCTATCTGCACCATATTCCTGATATAGTGATACTTGATCTCAATATGATTTGACTTGTCATAGAACACTGGGTTCTTCGACAGCTTCACACAGCTTTGGTTGTCACAATATATACAAGTAGCATTCATCTAGAGATCAAATAAATCAGACAATATCTTTCTCAGCCACACTTCCTCGCAACTAGCCGAACAAGCTGCAACATACTCTACTTCGACTGTACTTAGTGCCACACAGGATTGCTTCTTGGTAAACTAGGAGATCACACCTGATCCTATACTGAATCAACACCCTAAAGTTTTCTTTCTATCAATGGCACTTCCTGCCCAATATGAATCCACATAACCTTCTAGGTTAATCTTCTGATTCACCTCATACTTGAGCCCATAATCAACTGTACCCTTTAGGTACCTCAGAATATGCTTTGCAGTAATCAAGTGAACATGTCTCGGATCCATCAAGAACTGGCTCAATGTGTTCAAAGAAAAGCAAATATCTGGTCTCGTATTCCTCAAGTACATCAAGGACCCAATCATTTGACGATACATCATTGCATGAACTGCTTCTGATGAAGCGTCACTTAATAGCTTCAGGTTCAATTCCATAGGTGTGGTCATGGCCTTGCAGTCCATCATCTTGAACCTCTTCAGGATATCTATTGCATACTTCCCTTGTCCCAGGGAAATTCCATATGCATTCTGCCACACCTTCATTCCTAGAAAATAATGCATCATACCCAAGTCCTTCATTTCAAACTCAGCAACAAGCTTCCTCTTTGTATCAGCAATCAACCCATCCTCACCTGTCACAAATATTTCATCTACATATAGTAGGAGTATCACTGGATTCCCTTGTTCAACCTTGTAGTAAAGGTTGGAATCCGCTTTACTCTTGGTAAAGCCCAAACTTGATAGGATGCTGTCAATTCTGTCGTACCATGTCCTGGGTGCCTGTTTCAAACCGTACAGACCTTTCTTTAATTTACACACATGAGTCTCTCTATCATGTGTCTCAAAACCGAGTGGTTTCTCCACATACACTCCCTCTTCTACTACATCGTTCAAGAAAGTTGTCTTGACATCCATTTGGTGTACTTTCCACTTCATTACTGCAGCTAAAGCAAGTACTGATCTGATGGAAGTATATTTGGATACAGGAGCAAAAGTCTCTTCATAATCTATTTCTTCTTTTTGGGAGAAACCACAAGCCACAAATCTTGCTTTATATTTCTCTATGCTACCATCTACAGCATGCTTGATATTATAGATCCATTTGGAAGTCACAACATACTTCCCCTCTAGTATTGGGACAGCATCCAAAACATCATTCTTCATGATCGATTGATACTCTTTGATCATAGCATCCTTCCATTCTTTATTTTCTGCCACTTCTTCATAGTTGGAAGGTTCTTTGTCAATGAAGTCACATAATAAGGCTACATAACCGGAGTAGGACCTCGTTCTTTTCCTTTCTTTATGTATCTCTTCTGGAGCCCCATATCTTTCTGCACCTTGGATAGATTCTCATACCTAAGTAGGTTTCCTGTTGTGTGGATTATTTTCTTGAGGTGGATCTATAGGTTCTTGAGGTTCTTCTACTTCTTGATCATCTTCTCAAATTGCTTCATTCATTATTGTGTCATGAACTCTCGGTACTTCTGCTTGTTCAAGTTCTTCAGTAGGTCTCTTTCTAGATTTGTTGTAAGTTGAGTCTTCATCAAATGTTATGTTCCTGCTGATGTCGATCTTCTTGAATCCTACGAATATGTTCTGTAAGGCTTCGAGCTTTCAGAGTATCCCACAAATATACCCTTCCTTCCTGAAGGATCTAATTTTTTCCTCTTTTCTTTTGGAATGTGTATGTACACTGGACAGCCAAATATTCTGAGATGAGTGACTTCTGGTTTCTTGCCGAAAAACACTTCTTCAAGTGTCTTGTTCTTGAGTACTCTATGTGGAGTACGGTTCTGTACATACACAGTTGTTCTAGCAGCTTCTGCTCATATATGCATGGGAAGATCTTGAACATGACGCATTTCCCTTGTGGCTTCCATGATCATTCTATTATTTCTTTCTACAACCCCATTCTATTATGGATTATATGGAGTGGTCAACTCCCTATTAATCCCTGAATCTCTGCATAATTCCTTGAATTCATTTGATGTGAATTCTCCCCCATTGTCTGATCGAAAAATATTGATCTTCTTTTTTGTGTAGTTCTCGATCAAGGCTTTGAATTCCTTGAACTTACTGAATAATTCATCTTTGTTCTTCATGAAGTATATCCATGTCTTCCTAGAAAACTCATCAATGAAATAACCATAGTATACATATCCACTTAATGAACTGGATGACATCGGAGTGAATGATTTCCAAGATTCCTTTAACATTGCTTTCGCTACTTGGAAATGTCTTCTTTGTGTCCTTTCCTTTCGCACATCCCTTGCATAATCCTTCATGTTTTGCTTGTATTTCTAGAAGACCTTCAAAATCTTTGCTTACAAGTGGTAGTGACCTATAGTGCACATGTGCAAGCCTTCTATGCCAAATTTCATTTGGTTCTATTGAGTCATGAACCAAAGCTTGTCCTAGTTGGCCCTTTAATCTGTATAGTCCTCCCTCTTGTTCTCCAATTACTATTGCATCATCAATAGTCTTTCCTTTTGGCCATATGGTGACTTGACCATCTATAAATGCAACTCTTATACCTTTTGCATCTAATGGAGAGATAGAGATAAGGTTCTTCTTTAGTCCTGACACAAATAGGACATCCTTCATTTTCATAGACTTTCAAGAGTCTAATTTGTAGGAGGATTCTCCACTACCTTTTATTGGATATTGGTAGTCATCCCCAAGTTTCACCTTGTGGGGTGATTCATGTTCTGATAGTTTCACAAATGATTCTTTCAATCCTATCATATGTTTGGAAGCTCCACTGTCTATAAGCCAATAATTGCTTCCATGTGTGATGTTTCCCATGACAGCAAAAATCAAAACATGTTCTTCATCACTTGAAGAATCATCACTATATTGTTTGATTCTCTTCTTGGAAGGCTCATCGTCTTCTACATCATGAGCATGCTGTCTTTTCTTGTTTCCCTTCCTCTTGTGAGATCTATATTTGTTTCTAGGACAATATCTTAATGCAAGGAGTTCTCTTTCATCACATGTATAGAAAATGTACTTAGACAAATCTTTGTTAGAATTTCTAGTGTTTATCTTCTAGTGAGAGTTCTTACATCTATGATGTTTTGTTCTGATTTTCTTGGATTGTACTATGAGAGCTTGATATTCACTTCCCATCTTTTCTTCTCATGCTAATATGCCGAGCTTCTTCTTGTGAGCATTCCTACCACAGTCTGCTAAACTTGACTAGCTTCTTTCTGGCACAGATCCCTTGAATGAAAGAGTCCCATGCCCTCGGGAGACCATTCAAGGTGGTCATCACGATTTCTGCATTCTCTACTTCTTCATCTACCGTTTCCAGTTGTTCCCTGATATGAGAGACCCTTGTAAAGTAATACTGGATGGTCTCTATATTCTGGATGTTTACATTCTTCAATTGGTTTCTCAGAGTCATCTTTCGTTTTATGTTCTTCCCTTCAAATAACTTAGTCAGGGCATCAAACATCTCTTTAGGTGTCTTTAGAGAGGACACCTGTGGTATGAGGTGATCCTTGATTGAATCAACAATAATCCTCTTAGCCATGACCAATTTATTCTTGTGTAGGGCCTTAGCCTCATCTCCCTCTGGAAATGGAACCTCTTCATTGATGTAAGAGTCTAACTCATTTTCTTCCAGGACTAGGGAGATCCTATACTTCCAAGCTCGAAAGTTATCAGCTCCTTGAATCTTTTCATCAAGCTTGGTATGATGAGACATATTAATAGAGAACCTCAAATATAAATGCAAAATATTTAGATCTTACCAGGTTAAGATGTCAGAATTGGATATCAAGCTGAATTTCTGCAGAGCTGGTTTAGGAGTAGATTAGGGTTTGAATTTCCCAGAGTTATACCCAACCAAAAAATTTGATCTTGATCTCTAAACTTCAATTTTTGGGAGGATATAAATCCAAGCCTGGGCTCACTCAAAAATTTCATTTATTTGGAAAGGCCTAATTTCCTGCAGCAGTGTCAGGTCAAAAACTGAAAATGCTCAGAATAAGATTCTTCTTCGATAGAAAGATGCACCTTGGAGAGGAGAGTCGGGACAACCTCCTTTTGCTAAAAATATATGGAGAGAGATCCAAAAAGTAGGAAGCCCCAGTTTCCATAGCTGCACAGTGTCTTCTTCTCAGGTTAGCTCTGATACCATGTTAGATTTTTAACATTTAAGCGATATGATCTTAGGATCTTATCTGAGAGAATAACAAGAATAACAATCAAACACAAGAGACAATTAACACAAAGATTTTCCTTAGGGAAACCATAAAGGAGAAAACCCCACAACTTCCTTAGAGATAGAATCAACACCAAAAGTAAAACCCAAAGACAGTAAGATGATTTCTTGACAATAGTAGTCTCTCTTTCTCTTGTCCCAACTTCTTCTCTCTCTCTCTCAGTTCTGTGCTACAATTGAGTGTGAGTGAATGAATATGAATATGTAATAAATATAGAGGCACCCTCTCTATTTATAATAATTCCACACATGACAATAACTCACTAGGGATGACTTCTCTAGGAGAGTCTGATAACCAAAGGGCCCCACAACTGCGGGGACTTTAAACCTTGATCAATAAGGTGGGTTATAATCTATGAATTTACATGACTTGTTTACATTATTGAATCTCCTGATCGGAACATCGGGGCATGACATGACTCAATTACATTACAGATACTTCCCAGAATAAACATCGGGGTGCAATACATAAGATATACAAGTGAATACATTCCGAAGTTACAAATACATCAACAGTCAATAGTCTTTCCTTTTGGCCACATGATGACTTGGACATCTATAAATGCAACTCTTATACCTTTTGCATCTAATGCAGAGATGGAGAGAAGGTTCTCCTTTAGTCCTGGTACAAATAGGACATCCATCATTTTCATAGACTTTCCAGAGTCTAATTTGTAGGAGGATTCTCGACTACCTTTTATTGGATATTGGTAGTCATCTCCAAGTTTAACCTTGTGGGGTGATTCATGTTCTGATAGTTTCATAAATTATTCTTTGAATCTCGTCATGATTTTGGAAGCCCCACTATCTATAAGCCAATCATTGCTTCCCTGTGTGATTTTTCCCGTGAGAGTGGAAATCAAAACATATTCTTCATCACTTGAAGAATCATCACTTTCTTGTTATATTCTCTTCTCGGAAGGCTCATCAACTTCTGTAGCATGAGCATGATGTCTTTTCTTGTTTCCCTTCCTCTTGTGAGATCTATATTTGTTTCTAGGACAATCTTTTGCAAGGTGTCCTCTTTCATCACATGTAAAGCAAATGTACTTATACAAATCTTTGTTAGACTTTCTAGTGTTTTTCAATTGGCAAGAGTGCTTACCTTTGTGATGGTTTGTTATGATTTTCTTGGATTGTACTGTGAGAGCTTGATATTCACTTCCCATCTTTTCTTCTCGATCTGATATCCGAGCTTCGTATTGTGGGCATTCCTCCCACAGTTTGCTATGCTTGACTAGCTTCTTTTTGGCACAGATCCCTTGAATGAAAGAGTCCCATGCCCTAGGGAGAACATTCAAGGTGGTCATCACAATTTCTGCATTCTCTACTTCTTCATCTACTACTTCCAGTTGTTCTTTGATCTGAAAGACCCTTGAAAGTAAGATCGGATGGTCTCCGTATTCTAGATCTTGACATTCTTCAATTGGTTTCTCAGAGTCATCTTTCGATTTATGTTCTTCCCTTCAAATAACTTGGTCAGGGCATCAAACATCTCTTTAGTTGTCTTTAGAGAGGACACCTATGGTATGAGGTGATCCTTGATTGAATCAACAATAATTCTTTTAGCCATGACCAATTTTTTCTTGTGTAAGGCCTTAGCTTCATCTCCCTCTAGAGCTGGAAGCTCTTCATTGATGTAAGAGTCCAACTCATTTTCTTCCAGGACCAGGGAGATCCTATACTTCCAAGCTCAGAAGTTATCAAATCCCTCAAGATTTTCATCAAGATTGGTATGATGAGACATATTAACAGAGAACCTCAAATCGAAATGAAAAATATTTAGATCTTACCAGGTTAAGATGTTGCAACTGGATCTAGAGCTAAATTTCCGCAGAGCTAGTTTTCTCGTTCAGGAGCAGATTAGGGTTTGACTTTCCCATAGTTTTACCCAACCAAAAACTTTGATATTGATCTCTAAAATTTGATTTTTGGGAGGAGATCAATCAAGGCCTGTGCTCACTCAAAAATTCCACTTCTGTGGAAAGCCTTAATTTCTGGCAGTAGTGTCAGGTCAAAAACTAAAAATGCTCAGAATTAGATTCCGCTTCGATAGAAAGATGCGCCCTAGAGATGAGAGTCAAACCAAGCTCCTTTTATTGAAAATATGTGCAGAGAGATCCAAAAAATAGGAATCCCTAGCTTTAGTAGTTGCATAGTGTCTTCTTCTCAGGTTAGCTATGATACCATGTTATATTTTTAACATTTAAGCTATATGATCTTAGGATCTTATCTGAGAGAATAACAAGCACAACAATCAATCACAAGAGACAATGAACACAAATATTTTCCTTGGGGAAACCATAAAGGAGAAAAACCTGCAACCTCCTCAGAGATAGAATCAACACCAAAAGTAAAACCCAAAGATAGTAAGATGATCTCCCAATAGCAGTACTCTCTCTCTCTCTCTCTCTTCTCCCAGCTTCTTCTCTCTCCCTCTTAGTTATGCACTGCAAATGAGTGTGAGTGAATGTGTATCAATGTGTGTTAAATAGAGAGGCTCCCTCTCTATTTATACTGATTCCTGACTTGACAATAACTCACTAAGGATGAATTCTCTAGGAGAGTCTTGTTGGGCCCAGAAATGGCCCCTTTTTTACCACCCTTATCTACCTCTTTTTGTCTCATCCTACCGTATTATGCATGCTAAACAAATTTTTTTCCTTCACTTGGTCCCTCAAGTCATACAGGTATGGTTAATCATTGTCTTGTTTTATTAATGCTTAGGATTGTGGTAATCAGGGCTCTACATCTTAAATTATGCTAATGTATTGTGGTTTTATAAAGATAATCAGAGATGTAAGGAATATAGATGTAGTGGGAAAAACATGCCAAAGGAGGGATGGACATTCATTGATGAGTTGATCGCCATCCATTCCATCATTGGCCAAGGAACACTGTCCAAGTGCATTATTCCACGTGAGCTGTACAAGGGTAGCCGCAACAGACTGCGATAGATTTGGAGGCAATAGTGCGTCGCTGCTCAAAATTAGCTGCAATCCATGGAGTATCTTCTCAATTGATCAGGATTATTATTTTTGGCTCGAATAATAGATTCCCTATATCTTTCACTCTCATCTTACCACGACTGTAACAACTCATTGTAATTAGGGAAGCCTAAAGATCAGATATCTTTATGGCTTCCCGATAATAGTAGGAAGATGTTATGATTGTAATTGTATAAATACTGGGAACTATTCTGAGCCAGGGGTTGAAAATTTAACCAAATTATTGTATTAGCTTTGATTAAGGTTGCGTGTTTGTCTGCCACTTTTTAATACAAGGAGTTTGATTCTTCAGATCTCGGTGTTTTAACGTGTGTTACTTCCAGCATCTCTGTGTGAAGGTTGGGCCTGCCTTCCCATAAGGATTGCTGAGTTAATTAGGTATTGTATTTATTTTGTTGTGTGATTTTGTGATAACTTCATTTATTTACAGTAAGCTACAATATTTATCGATTTACCGTGTGTCATTTGAATAATCAGTAATTGCATCTCCTGTAAAACTGCAGTGGTGTGGTGTGTCAGTTGATTGTATAGGTTGATTGTATTTTATGCAACTGTGTGATATTTTTAACAGCCCTGTTCATCCCTATTTCTTTCAATTGTTGTTTTCTTTAGATCTTTACAGTTGGTTCCTTTGAAGTTATAATTGCAGAATTTCATTCTTGTACTTTGAATTTATAGAATAGCTGAATTTAATTCATGTACTTTGGATTTCTAGAATAACTAAATCAGGATAGTTGGATGGATTTTTAGATGGTTTGGTAATTAGGGATTTCAATTTCTACAAAAGTAATCTAGATGTTATTTCCTGATTCTTTCAATTCTATATTAAGAATTGTAGGAGGTATTTGTGATTGCATTCTTGAGAAAGTAAATTAGATTAAGTGGATTATGGGATGAGTGTGGCTAAACATGAAAGTAGGATCATTTACTTACAACATCAACTACTTAGTGTTTAAATCATATATAGTGCATATTATCCTTGAAATAAAAGAATTCCTTGGGTTGACAATTTATATTGAACACTCTGTATGTTGGCTTTAATTAACTTGCATATAGGGTGCCCAACATTTTGGCGCCATTGCTAGGGAGGATAAGTATTAGACACTATTGTAGTTGCATCCAGTAATGATCTTTATTCATTCTTCTTCAATTTTTTTTTAAGCTTGCATGTTTTGGGTTGCATTAATACAATAAGGGTAGAGCATGACCATCTTATAAATCCCAAAACCCCATAGAACACTAACATTGTAGGTGGTCAAGGCCGTTGGTGAAATCTAACATTGGGGAGAAGAACATTCATTAACGACCTGGTTGATAGAACCAATTCTTCTATCGAGGATTGCTATCAGGAAACACCCATCAGAAGAATCCCTATCACCTTTGGAGTGGCAGCGTCAGTCTCTACAGTGGAGAACACATGGGGAGCTGCAACACCCTCAAGTACCCCTATAGAGGAAGACAGAGTTAGTGCTGCAGGATTGGCTGATCGAGATTTTATCTATCACATTAATGGGAAGGTTATGACTAAAGAGGAGTGGACACAGTTCCATCACAAATTCAACGATTAGTGGAAGGATGAAGAGGATAAAGCAGAAGAAAATATGAATAACAGACGCGATCCCGAAGAGGAAGAAGCAATGGGATAAAATCATCATCATGAGGTTAATTCCCTTCTTAAAGGGACGGTGGCTACACTTCAGTTCCCAATTCAACAAACAGAAGGGATATCCCCCATGAAAAATATATCACCACTCGCTTTTATGGAAAAGCGACAGAGGATCCGGATGAATTTCTTTTCGAATTTGACATCCTCTATCACAGCTACGACTACACCACCAATGCACAGAAGCTGAAACTCTTCCCTACCACTTTGAAGGACAATGCATTACATTGGTTTATGAACCTAGGAGGTGGAATTTTCACTAACTGGGACAAGATGAAATGAGTGTTTCTGGAGAAATATCAGGAGTATTGCAATACTAAGGATAAGAGAGAAGAACTATTTAAAATGGTACAGAAGGATTATGAAAGTCTGGAATATTTTGTCGAAAGGATTTTATATAATTTACAGAGAGTTGGACAGACTAATATGGGGTTAGATTTGCTCAAAATAATCCTACTTCACAGAATTAGGGATGATTTCCTAGACATGTTAAACCTGTTAGGAAAGGGGGATATCTCCAAGGAGTCCTTTGAAAAGATCATGGAACTGTGCAAAAGGTATTCTAGGGGATCTCCCAGGAATAATAGATGGGACAAACAGGAAAAATTAGAATGTGATGTCTTTGAAAGAATGAAAAAGTCATCTAATGGAGGAGCCACCCATGCAGAGATAGGAAATCTCCTCGAAAACTTCAAAAAAGAAATGATGAGCTTCATCTCCTCGGAAATAGATGTCTTGAGGGAAAAGTAGAAACAAGTAGTAGAGGATCTCACACTAGGTGTATTCTACCCTAGATGTAGGAAGAAGCACCCTCTGAAGGAGTGCCCGCTTGACAAGGTAGAAGTGTGTTAGCTGTGCAAGTTGAACCATGACACAAAAGAATGCATGTCACTACCTCAAGTGATGGTTGTTCTGCAGGAATCAACTCGAGAGGTGGAACCAGCTTACTTTATTGCACAGAAAAATACCTGGAAGCCTCGAAATCAAGGTATGACTCCAGACTTGTTTCCATTTTTTAATAACATGAATAATTTAAATAATATGCAGCATATGAATACACAATTCCATTCATCTTATTATAATCCTCAATGGTACCCCTCTCAACCTTCAATGGAAAATTTTAACTCTTGGAACCCTTGGGCACAACCACCACAACCACCGAACCAACAAAATTCTTAGTCTCTTGGATGGAGGAATTTCCATCCAGGGAACCAGTTTCCCCATAACCAACCCCCTCCACATCTTCCACATCAAATGTTTCCTCAACAACCATACCCTCCTCAATATCCTCAGCCTTATCAGCAGTCACAGCTACAACTATAGAATAATGTTGTCCCTAATATGTCGATACGACCTCAACTGCTTGCTTAACCTAACCCTAACCAAAATAATAAAGTAGTCCATCAGTTTGAGATTGTCAACATGCCTGCTTACTCCCTTACTCCTGTACCCTACAATGATATCCACTTATGATCAGGAAAGGTAGTGGAGCCTTTGATCATTGAGGATGTTCCATCCTCTATGTATGAAGAAGGGATGAATCCACAGTATATCCAATACAACGACCCCCATTATTGAAGATGTTGAACATCCTACTAATATGATGGCTGAGACACAAAAAGACACATTTATCAACACACAGCCTACATAATTTATTATGGAACCACCATACCTTGAAATATTAATGTTACCAAAGGTAGTGGGACAACCTCAGTTTAACCTCTTATGAGAGTTAAAAAATATTTATGTTAAAATTCCCCTCCTTGAGGCCTTTCAAGATGTACCTATCTATGCCAGAACTATTCAGGATATGTGTATAAGGAAACCAGGAAGGAAACCCAAGGATCCTCCCATTGTTCATGTCATAGGGAAATTATCTGCAGTAATAATGGGAAAATCCCTCTTGGCCAAATACAATGACCCTGGGAATCCCACTGTCACTATGCAGATTGGGCACACACAGATACCCAACGTACTGGTAGACTTAGGAGTAGCAATTAATGTTATGACTATTGAAACTATAAGAAAACTTGGGCTCACTAATCTTAGGCCAACTCCCAACGTTTTAGAACTAGTAGATAGATCCATTATTAAACTTGAAGGAATCTTGGATGATCTTGTTATCTTAGTTGATTCTTGGGAGTACCTTGCTGACTTCTTGGTTTTACAACCTAAGTTGCTAAGAGGACACCCATTGATCATGGGAAGGCCCTGTTTAGATACATCTAATGCTTGCATCACCTATCGATCCAGGTCTATGACCATATCAGATGGAACTGAGACAAAGAACCTCACTCTCTATCCTCCGGCTAGGCCGAGCTTAGAAGGTGAGACTCCGTTATGGATGGAGCCAGAGGAAGAAGAGGGAATTTAGACATTATTAACAATAGGGAAGGCCTTAACTTTTAAGGATGAAATTGAAGACGATGCCATTAATAATTTCATTAGTGAACCCCCTTTTGTCAATAACAAAATTTATCAGATCCTGAATGCTACTCTAGGTGAAGAGGAACAAGAAAATATCACAGAAGAGGCATTATTCAGTGACACTCATATAGTTCCAGTGTTGAAAAATTTGAAAAGTGTTCCTATTGAGGTAGAGTTTGGGAAAACCATGAATATTAATCCCAACCTTTCCCTAGATGAATAGAAGCGCCTGATCAGTCTCTTAAAAAAACACAAGGGGGCATTTTTCTGGGAATACACAGACATGAGGGGTATCCCCTCTAATCTGTGCACCCATCACATTTATATCAAAAGTGATTCCTGTCCTGTGTTATAGCCTCCTATGTTCCAGCTTCAATGACGAATGAACCCCAATCTTAGGGACATAGTGAAGGAAGAAATTAAAAAACTCTTGAAGAAGGATTTATATATCCCATTTCAAACAGCAAGTGGGTGTCTCTGCTCGTAATAGTACCCAATAAGAATGGTAAATGGAGAGTCTGTGTGGACTATAGAGAGTTGAACAAGGCAACAAATAAAGATAATTTTCCCTTGCCTTTCATCGATAAAGTACTTGACACCTTATCCGAGAAGAATTTCTTCTCCTTCCTGGATGGGTTTAGTGGGTACAATCAAATCCATATTGCTCCTGAAGACCAGGATAAAACTACCTTCACTTGTCCCTGGGGAACTTTTGTATACAGAGTGCTTCCCTTTGGTTTATGCAATGCACCAGCCACATTTCAAAGTGCTGTGATTGGCATCTTTTCAGAGTTAGTTAATGATAGTTTGGAATTTTTTATGGATGATTTTACTCCTTATGGCAAAGATTTTGAAGAAGCATTGAAAATTTTGGAAAATGTTTTAACTCACTGCGAACAGACCCAGCTATCTTTGAGCATTGAAAAGTGCCATATGATGATGAGTGAGGGATTGGTGTTGGGGCATTTTATCTTTGCTGATGGAATCCAGGTGGACCCCTCTAAAATCAAGGTAATAAAATATATACCTACTCTTGTAACTCAAAAAGAAGTGCGAAGTTTCTTGGGGCATGCTGGATATTACCGAAGATTTATAGAAAACATTTCCCAACTTGCCTCTCCTTTGTTTTCACTATTAATGAAGGATGTGCAATTTATTTGGAATGAGGAATGCAAGACATCGTTTGTTAAACTTAACAAGAAGCTGTCCACAACTCCCATCCTAAGAGGGCCCAATTAGACCCTGCCTTTTCACATTTCTTCAGATGCTTCTGATACTGCCATTGAAGCATTTTTAGGATAGTAGGATGGTCAAGCACCTTATGCAGTTTATTATATTAGTAAAAAATTAGCCCCTGCTGAACTTAATTATACGGTTACCGAGAAGGAGTTTTAGCCATTGTTTACTCCATTAACAAATTTCGACATTATATCACTGGATATCCTACATTTGTCCACACTAACCACTCGGCCATCAAATATCTAATGAATAAACCTGTTACCAATGCTAGGGTAACTAGGTGGTTGTTAATATTACAGGAATTTGATATTACCATTATAGACAGACCTAGAAAAGAAAATTTTGTCGCTGATTTCTTATCTCGTTTTACTAACAGTGATGATAATTTTCCCGTTGAGGACTCTTTTCTAGACGAACACTTATTTGCAGTTTCAGCTCACTCCCTTTGGTATGCAGATGTCGCTAACTACTTGGCTGGATGAAATCTTCCAACACATTTGTCCAAAAGAGAAAAGAGGAAAATTATTCAACAAAGTGCCAGGTATTGTTGGATAGATGGTCATCTCTTCTACACATGTCCTGATCTTGAGATCAGAAGATGTGTAAGAGAAGATGAAATATTCCATATTTTGAAGGCCTGCCATGATGAGCCTTATGGGGGGGCATTTTGCAGACAGGAGGATGGGACACAAAGTGTTGAGAATGGGATACTATTTGCTGACCCTTTTTAGGGATGCAAAAAGATATGTCTAGTCTTGTGATAGCTGCCAAAGGATGGGACAACCCAATAGATTAGATCAAATGCCTCTTCAACCACAACTGGTGGTTGAACCCTTTGACATATGGGCCTTATATTTCGTTGGTCCAATTAGCCCTTATTCTAGAGCAGAAAGCCAACATCTTGGTCTATACTGACTACATGACAAAATTGGTAGAACCTGTGGCTTTGGTGAAAGCCAATGACCAAGCTGTGATCGATTTCCTGTATGGTGAAATATTTACCCATTTCAGAGTACCCGAGGAATTAGTTACCAATGGAGGACCTCAGTTTGTGTCACATCAATTCAAAGCTCTGCTACAAAAGTACCATATTCAGCACTAGATAGCTTTACCATACCATTGTTGGAGACATTTACCATCATACACACTCTTTTGGTCAAATTGGGCTAGTTAAACCACTATCCTAAGTTTAAAATGACATCAATGGAGCATTAATTTCCATCATCCAGTCACACCCACACCTTCCTATAGTCAAGGAGGCTAACTTAGCCTTCTCCTACAGATAAGGAGGCTAACTAGAGCACTCCAAGGGTGATCTGAGTGATATTAATGCACCTAATTGCTAACTGGTGGTTACAATCAGTTCAACCAGTCAGTTACAGTCAATTAAGGTGCCTCCATTCATTAAATATATTATTTAATGACTATTTATTATTATTTAATGAACTGGAGTCAACAAGGCGCCTCCACCAACTTCTGATGGTCAGTTCAGCTTCAGTTAACTTCATCAGGTTTCATTGGAGTCATGCAGGACTAGCACTTGATGGTTGGATTGCTATGACATGTGTTTGATCTCCTTCAGTTGAGATTCAGTTATTTATTGTACTCCGACTTCAATTAGGGTTTGGTGAGTCAATTAGGGTTTTAGTCAAGTGGTTAACTGAGTGAGATTGCATGGAAAAGAGTCAGTTAAACTAGACTCACTCATTGAATTCGAATTGTCCCTTAGGTATTTGAATTCTTCATGCAGTTAAGCCATTGCTTAGCATGGAAATTGTAACCCTTTATTGTTTATAAAATATACAGAGAGGAAACCTATTCTGGATCCAGTTATTTCCAATTCATGAGTATTTGTTAATTATTCTTTGATGATTTTGATTCCTAGTTCCTAGATCATGTGCAATAATTAATATGGTATCAGAGCATACGGTGGGACGAAGATCAATCTCTCAAAAACAAGATTTTTGATAGATTTCTCCATGAAATTTGAGCAATAGCTCAAAAATCCAGCACTGCACCAGAAGCCAAGGCTTACCACCCAATATCCCAAGTAGAGAACTTGTTGATCAAGATTTCTTGATTGACTATGCTAGGTGTGATGAAAGCCTAAAATGTGCAGGCTGTCTGACCTTACGATGTTTCTTTTGTTTTGATTTGCAGGTTTTATCAGGTACAACTTCGAATGGACTCATCAATCCCTCTTCCCACCCCATTCACAAGCTATTCGGAATGGAAGTTGAAGATGATTGCATATATGAAGAGACGAGGTCTCTATGAGGTGTCTATTGGACTTGGAAAAGAGTCTTATGAGAATGAGAATGACTGGATAAATGACTGTGATAGAGATTTTGGAACAATAGGTTTGGCCCTTGATGATAGCTTGTACTACCCTATTGATTTTGCTGACCACCCAAAGGATCTCTGGACAAAATTGGAAAGAACCTTTGGCAAGCACAATGAGGATCATAATAGTACTTTGGAGATCACAGCCAGAACCACAAGAGTTCTTCACTCAAAATTCTCAGCCTCTACTCTCTCTGATGAATTTGTTCAAGATGAAGATGAAGCATAATCCTCTACACATTCAATTCGAATTGAAGAAAGTCTCCATGAAGTGACTCCTTCTCCTGATGCTCCGGAAGTTCATGAGATCTCTGATATCTCATCTTCTCATATTGCTGAAACAGAAGAAGACATTCGAATCTTTGATATTGAAGAAAAATACTGCTGCACTTCCATGCAAACATTCACCTGTGATTTTCCTTTGAATTATGTGCAAAATTTACCAGTAATTGCTTCCGAAAGTGAGGAGAAATTTGAATTTTCTTCCTCTAATGTTGCTGCTGGTGTGAAAATATGTGATACATTGGATATTTTGGAAGAAATATCATATTACCAAAGTGATCCATTCGCTCCCCATGATCTAGATCTTCCAGCAAATTCCTGCAGGATTGCATGCACCAAAATTCAGAATTTTGAAGAAGAAGAACACTGTGCATCCACCGTTTCGGTTGACCATAATTTTGGATCTGATATGAACCTTATTGGATCTGATATGATATTATTTGGATCTGATCTGATATTTCTTGGTTCAAAATTTCAGGTTCATAAAACTTCAGTACTGCTTGTAGTTGTTCTCATCAATGATGTGAAGAAACAAGTACCGCAAGTCTCCTACAAAACTGCTGCTGGGGATTTGATTTCATTTCACAGTTTTGGATCTGTTGTGAACATATTTAGATCTTATTTACATTCTGATCTGATATTATTTTTTTCATATTTTAAAATTCAAGAGCTTTCAGCCATGCTTGTAGCTTCTCTCACCAATTTCGGTGTGAAAAATCAAGTACCGCAGTTCTTCTTCAATTTTGCTGATGGGGATTTGGTGTTAGTTTCCTCTTATGAGGTTGCTGATATTTTATTTTGTGATTCATTAGCTATTTCAGAATCTATATCAGATTATTGAGCTCAAGCATTCACTCTCCAGAGTCCCAGGTATTCTCTACCTTTGGTCACAAGCTCATCTCCTCACAAAACTAGTAAAGAGGAAGACATTATGCATCCACTTGGACACTTGCTCCTAAAAATTGAGGCTGATTTTAGCACTCATGGTTTTCTATTCAAGGCTGAAAAATATCAGTTTCTTGAGTGTTCCACACATGGTTCGAATCCTCAAGAACCTTTGCTCTCTCTTTAGATGATTTCAGTTGCTCTACATGGGTCCAGTTTTCATCGTGCAGCTGTTTATATTTCTGATTCAGTTGAGTGCATTGTTTTTCTTCCAAAGTGGAAGATTCCTCCATACATATTCATTTAGTTTGGATTCATAGGTTCGCATGCACAATATCAGGATGTTGCTGCATAGAAGAACCAATTCTTGATTTACTGCTTAGTTTGAGGGGGGGTATTTTTCCCATGAGGTTTTCCCTATTTCCTTGGTTATATTAAGCAGTTACTTTATTGTACAGGGTGACCTATGGCCTTTGTTTCCAGGGCCCTAGCATTTTATGCATCTATGTTTTCTAACTCTTCCTGAGTATAGATTAAGGGGGGGTGTTGGAGACATTTACCATCATACACACTCTTTTGGTCAAATTGGCCTAGTTAAACCACTATCCTAAGTTTAATTGACATCAATGGAGCATTAATTGCCATCATCCAGTCACACCCACACCTTCCTATAGTCAAGGAGGCTAACTTAGCCTTCTCCTACAGTCAAGGATGATAACTGGAGCACTCTAGGGGTGATTTGAGTGATATTAATGCACCTAATTGCTAACTGGTGGTTACAATCAGTTCAACCAGTCAGTTACAGTCAGTTAAGGTGCCTCCATTCATTTAATATATTATTTAATGATTATTTATTATTATTTAATGAACTGGAGTCAACAAGGCGCCTCCACCAACTTCTGATGGTCAGTTCAGCTTCAGTTAACTTCATCAAGGTTCATTGGAGTCATGCAGGACTAGCACTGGATGGTTGGATTGCTATGACATGTGTTTGATCTCCTTCAATTGAGATTCAGTCATTTATTGCACTCCAACTTTAGTTAGGGTTTGGTGGGTCAATTAGGGTTTTAGTCAAGTGGTTAACTGAGTGAGATTGCATGGCAAAGAGTCAGTTAGGCTAGAATCACTCATTGAATTCGAATTGTCCCTTAGGTATTCGAATTCTTCATGCAGTTAAGCCATTTCTTAGCATGGAAATTGTAACCCATTATTGTTTATAAAATATACAGAGAGGAAACCTATTCTGGATCCAGTTATTTTTAATTCATGAGTATTTGTTAATTATTCTTTGATGATTTTGATTCATAGTTCCTAGATCATGTGCAAGAATTAATAACCATCCCCAAGCCAATGACCAGGTAGAAAGCACTAACAAAGTTATTGAATCCATCCTTACCAAGACGGTCAAGAGCCATCATAGAGATTGGGCTGATAGACTTCCAGAGGAATTGTGGGCATATCATAGTACTTGGTGCAACACTACAGGTTTCTCTCCTTATTACTTGGTGTATGGGAAAAGACTTTGAAGATAGCTATGGAGGTAAACTTACATGTGACCGAATCCCAGAAGAGAATATTGAATCAATTGAATGAACTTGATGAGAACCGTTTAGCTGCTGTGGATCAGATAGTATTAATCCAGCAATAGAGATCCAATTGGCATGACCGATTCATCAAAAATAAATTCTTCTGTGAAGGAGATTGGGCATTATTATACGATTCAAGATTCAAAAGGGACTTCAAGGGTAAATTGCGCACAAGATGGTTGGGCCCATACCTGGTAGACAGAGTATTTGATAATGGTATAGTCCGCCTGGTAACCATTGTTGAGAATCATATACCATTATTTGCTAATGGTCATAGGCTGTGACTGTACCATAAGCCTATTTCAAAATATGCATTCACTTCACAAATTGCAGCTGATCTAGACTACCAGTTAAAAGAAGGGCATAAATCTTTCTCTGCCCATGTCAATCCTTAGTTAATCGCTGTAAATATTACAATTTTTTTTTTGTACATAAATAAGTTTCTATTTTTACTATTACTGTTATCTTTTCTTTTGCACTTGATCCATTTAAAAAAAAAAAATGTGCAGGGAAACGCCTAAGGAGAAGTGGTCATTATCGGGCCTATAGACTAGGGTCATCCTTTTGTAACCTCCTGCATCAGAAGAGAATTCCTAAAATAAATTTGTCGCATTCGTAACATTGAAAACTACCTCCCTTTATTCCGTTTCGCGTAGTTGTAACATCATAAAAATTCTTCCCTTTACCCCTTTCACGTAGCTGCAACACCATTAAACTTCCACCCTTTACCCCTTTCATGTAGCTACAACACCGTAAAACTTCCACCCTTTACCCCGTTATGTGCAATTGGAACACCGTAAACTCCCACCCTTTACCCCGTTTTACATAGCTGCAACTCCGTCAACTCTTGTCAACTTAAAGCCTTTTTTTGATTCCGACAGCTATGACACCATTTCACTTTTGTCCAATTTCACCTTTTTCGGCAGCTGCGACACCATTCTATTTCTACTATGTTTCCCTTTTTCGGTAGCTGCGACTATGCCACAATTGGCTGTTTTTTCTATAATTCATGGCTGCGACTTTGCTAAACTGCTTGATTTCTCTATGGCTTGCAGCTGTGACTCCTCCATTATTGGAAGAATTCTTTGAAACCGTGGTTAGCGACTCCTCTAGATATAGCTCCAATTCCTGATGCCAGTGATTCAGATTTATATTCTAGCATTCATTATGTTTTTGACCAATTTAACATGATGGCTTTGGTTCGCCGGCAGAAAAGGTCATTACAACAAAATTTCAATAATGATTACACTTAAATGGTTTCACTTCACACGCTCTACTATTTTCCAAAGGTCACCATTCATTGCATATTTTTGAAGGTATGGTTCTGATTATCTACTTGATTAAGTATTAACTAGATCTGACAATATTAATCATACCTTCCTTTCTGTACCCATTATCAAACGTGCATATTGTTAACCATCCACTCGTATGATTTAATGGCTATTTATGTTACCTGATAACCGCCACCTTTCCTAATTTGGGATAAAATTCCAAACATTCCTATGCTCTAAAAATTTCCAAATTTACCCAACTCCACTCTTAGTTGTTCATGCATACTCTGTGCTTTAACCTCCATTGTCAGGATTTGTAATCTGTTAGACTGAGAAAAAATTCTTAAGGCAAACAAACATGGGTATCCCAGCTCGGCATGAACCTCCAAACATGCGAGAACTAAGAATAAATGCCGAAGTTTTTGCTATTTTTGAAGCTGCAGGCTGGACTGAATTCTTCCAACACCTGAATGGGTTTCATCGTGAGACAGCTCCACAATTTTCCTTGAATCTTACAGAAACCCACTCAGAAGTTCAGGGGTTACGTATCAAGGTCACTGGGCTTCCTCAGGTGGGAAGAAATTGGTTTGGATGAAGAACCCCCAATCCTGCAGTAGTACAGGATTTTATGAGAGAAGGGGAGCACATTCAACAGTCACAGAGAGGGATAGCATTACAGTCACTGCCTCGGCCATGGGATCAAGTAGAAATTTTCCTCAAGAAGTATATCACCTGTGAAGGTAGGTATCAAATGGTTTATTACTCTGAATTTCCTTTATTATCTCATCTCCATCACAAGGCCTTGCTAAACATTCCATTTTATTTATTCAATGATTTACACCATATGGTGGGGTTTATTAGAACAACCAAGCATCCAAAATCCTCCCTTACCCACCATGGCCTAATCAAATTAATAATTTTACGGTTCTTAGCTCAACAGAACCAAACCTGGGAGCAATTCACAGGTCAAATTCAGGAACCCACCCTTTTTCCCGGTGTTCCAATAAAAGAGGAAGTAGAAGTACTTGTACTCATGGGGCTTATTCAAAACCAAGAAGAGACTTCCAATCAACAGTTGGGGGGAAATGAATAGCAACAGGAGGTTCGAAGTCCCTCCAATGTAGTTGGGGGGGGAAATGAGACTAGATCGGAGGATTAGTCAGAAGACCAAGAAGAACAATTGGAGGAGAATGCACAAGAAAACCCTATTGAGAGACTAAATAATCTGGAAGCTCTAACAGTAGAAGCTAAAGCTGGAGAAACATTAGATGTTGTGACAGTTGAAGCCGAATATGTGAGATCCATGATAATAGAAGAAAACACGGAGGTGTTGACCATTGAATCTTCCCTTGAGTCGGGAGGAGCTCTGATCGAGGAAGAACAAGAAAATGTTGAAACATAGGATATCCCTTCCACATCAGCTGCAAATATGGAAATTCCAGCACCACAGAGAAAAAGGAGGAGAACAAAAGAGGAAGTACAGGTATCACCACCAATAAGATGAAAAAGAACTAGGTCAGTTACAGTAGCAAAAACAGCACAGGAAAGATGGGAAACACTAGAAGCACAAATTGAATTCCCCATTCTGAGACCCAAAGAAAATGATGCTCCACAGGAACAGGCTGCATAAGAACCTCAAATTGAAGGACTTCTATATGAAAATGGGCTATTAAAGGAGGAAGTACAATCACTCTGGAAGGAACTAGAAAACTAGAAGGAAGCATGTAGGAAATAGGGTGAAAGGAAGCTACACACATTGGTTAAAGTTGCAGACCAATAAGAAGGATCAACTCCTATTGAGGTTGGTGATGAGGAAGAAAGAGTGGTTTGTCTTGTGTGTGGATAAATATTTAACCAGCCAGGTTACAAAGTCATAGTTCATGCCTTTGTGACACAACAACTCATACCTACAGTTGTGGAAGAATAAGGAGAACCTGATTGGAAGGATGGTGAAGCTCCCCAAGAGAAACTCCAGCAAAGGGAAGTAGTGGATAAACAGGATGCTGATACACAAGAACCAGGATATTTGAATATTCCTGTTGAAGTTGCCACCCAAAATAGGATAGATGAACTAGAGGCCAAGGTTATTCCTGATTTTGTTGAAGAAGTTTGTATTGTGACCCATGAACCTTCTCAGGACATAGAACTGGTAGAGATGGAACCCCAGTAGCAGAATGATGATGAGGTTGAACAAGGTGCCAATACACAAGAACCAACGTCCTTGAGTATTCTCGTTAAAGTTGCCACCCAAATGAGGGAAGAAGAACCAGAGATGGAAAGTATTCTGGAATTTAATGAAGAAGTTTGCACTGTGACTCCTGAACCATCTCATGACACAGAATTGATAGAAATGGAATCCTAACAGCAGGAGAACGAGGAAGTTAACCAGGATGTTTCTACACAAGAACCAACTTCCCTAGAAATATATGCGAAGACTCTCAAGATGCAACAAGAAGTCAATCTCGGAATGGATATCATTCCTGATTTGGATTTAGGAGAGGATGGACAAATGCAATCAAAATCCTCAGGGGACACTGAAATCCTTGAGGAACAGATCCATATTGTAAAATACATGAAAGAAACTCTATAGTCCTAGCAACATGAAGAAAGAGAAGGACATGGCTCTGTTAAACAAGAACCAGTGGCCTTGCATTCCCCTGCTGAAGTTCTAGCTGATAATCAGGAAGACAGGGAGATTAAAATTCAGGAGGATGTTGTTACACAAGAACCAACACCCTCGCAATCAACTGCTGAAGTTGCTCTAGGAGAAATCCAAAGAGAGGATGTTGTTACACAAGAACCAACATCTCCAGAAGTTGTTTTAGAGATGCCTATGGTTGAAGATGCTGAGGGAGAAATTCAAAGAAGGAATGTTGTTACACAAGAACCAACACCCCTAAAAGTGATTTCAGGAGTACATGATGTTCAAATTGGAACATCAAGTGAAAATGTATGGACTCAACTTCCTCAAAATTTTATCAATTTGGATTCTGATAATGAGGAACATCCTAAAGATGAAGAAATCCTAAAGCTGACAAAAGAACTCTCAATCTTGAGAATAGAAGTGAGGAAGTGGAGGAGTCAGGTGGAGAGGTATCAAGAAGGGATGATTTCCCTCGCTGAACATAGGAAGACCATCAGGGAATTAAAGGAAAAGTGGGCAGAAGAACTTATGTCCTAGAAACTCTGTGGGGAAGAACTATAGAAGGAGCTAAAGGAGCTGAAAAAGTTCAAGTCCATGCAGGTGGAAAAATACCAGCTGTATACTCTTTATCAGGAATTGTTGGGTACCAGAGTACCATCCTTCTCTTACCTTGTGTTTTTATTTGAGCAGTTTATTGGTTTTAAACTAAGGGTTGTGAAAGAAGGGAGATCATATGAAATAGAAAACTCGGTTAAATTCTTAGAAACATTTATGGGAAGCGATTTTGAGGACCAGAATTTGCTGTGTGAGCTTTATTTGCATGAGTTGGCTTGCTCTTTGGACCGCCATTTGAATCTTGTCCCTTTCTCAGGTGATGTTCAGCTAAGGGATTTTTCCTCCTTTGTAAGCAAACATGTTCAGTGGAAAAGGTCTTTCCAAAATTTCTCTCACAATGAGGCCCACTCTAATCTTTGGATTTGAAGCGAACCTCAGAATCCTATTCTCCTCCTTGCTTGACATCAGAGTGTACTCTCGTGTCTGATCCAAACTCAGCATATAATGGAACTTCAAGAAAGGGTTATTTCTACTTGTACCAGCCAGATTTCCATGCATCAATGAGTTGCTTTGGAAGGTAGCCAGCATAGATGGCAGGTTGCCTCCTCAACCCTTATAAATAGGGATCCCTACTATTACAGGAATTTTGAACAAGCACTTTCCAGGATTGAGGGTTATGTTGAATGCATGAGGTAATGTGGGGTTAATTGGCTGGGACTCAAATTTAAATTTCCTCTCATCTGGTGGCCAACAAAACTGTACAGGGAAGATTTCTCATTAACAAGGGCAGAAGAGCAGAAGTGTTGGAGATATTGGGTTGTCAAGGGATTTGTAGAAAAAGAAGGAACATCTGAATTCCCATACAACTTTTCTTCTCTCCATGAACGAAGCACAATGCCAGATTCAGATTCAGAATAATGGAGGTTGTTGCATGAGGACATGAAACATGGCAGTTGGGGGGAGATGTTGGGCCCAAAAATGGCCCCTTTTTTACCACCCTTATCTACCTCTTTTTGCCTCATCCTACCCTATTATGCATGCTAAATATATGTTTTTCCTTCACTTGGTCCCTCAAGTCATACATGTATGGTTAATAATTATCTTATTTTATAAATGCTTAGGACTGTGGTAATCAGGGCTCTACATCTTAAATTATGCTAACATATGGTGATTTTATAAAGATAATTCGAGATGTAAGGAATATAGATGTAGCGGGTCAAACATGCCAAAGGAGGGATGGACATTCATTGCTGAGTTGACTGCCATCCATTCCATCGTTGGCCAAGGAACACTGTCCAAGTGTATTATTCCACGTGAGCTGTACAAGGGTAGCTACAACAAACTACGACAGATTTGGAGGCAATAGTGTGCCATTGCTCAAAATTAGCTGCAATCCACAGAGTATATTCTCAATTAATCATGATTATTATTTCTAGCTCGAATAACAACTTGCCTATATCTTCTTCTCTCATCTTGCCACAATTGTAACAGCTCATTGTAATTAGGGCAGCCTGAAGATCAGATATCTTCATGGCTTCCCGATAATAGTAGGAAGATGTTATGATTGTAATTGTATAAATACTGGGAACTATTCTGAGCCAGGGGTTGAAAATTTAACCAAATTATTGTATTAGCTGTGATTAAGGTTGCGTGTTTGTTTGCCACTTTTTAATACAAGGAGTTTGATTATTCATATCTTGGCGTTTTAATGTGTGTTACTTCCAACATCTCTATGTGAAGGCTGGGCCTGTCACAGGGATTGCTGAGTTAATTAGGTATTGTATTTATTCTGTTGTGTGATTTTGTGATAACTTCCTTTATTTATAGTAAGCTGCAATAGTTATTGATTTACCGTGTGTCATTTGAATAATCAGTAATTGCATCTTTTGTAAAACTGCAGTGGTGTGGTGTGTCAGTCGACTGTATAGGTTGATTGTCTTTTATGCAACTATGTGATAGTTGTAACAGCCCTGTTCATCCCTAGTTCTTTCAATTGATGTTTTCTTTAGATCTTTGCAGTTTGTTCCTTCGCATTTATAATTGCAGAATTTCATTCTTGTACTTTGAATGTCTAGAATAGCTGAATTTAATTCATGTACTTTGGATTTCTAGAATAACTAAATCAGAATAGTTGGATGGATCTTTAGATGGCTTGGTAATTAGGGATTTTACTTTCTACAAAATTAATCTAGATGTTATTTCCTGAATCTTTCAATTCTACATTAAGAATCGTATGAATCTTTGCATTCTTGAGAAAGTAAATTAGATTAAGTGGATTATGGGATGAGTGTGGTTGAACATGAAAGTAGGATCATTTACTTACATCATGAGCTACTTAGTGTTGAAATAATTATGGTGCATATTATCCTTAAAATAAGAGACTTCCTTGGGTTGACAATTTATATTGAACACTCTGTATGTTGGCTTTAATTAACTTGCATATAGTGTGCCCAACAAGTCTAATAACCCTAGGGCCCCACAACTACAGGGAATTTAACCCTTGATCAATAAGGATGGTTATCCTATATGACTTTACATGACTTGTTTACATTATTGAATCTCCCGATCAGAACATCGGGGCATGACATGACTCAATTACATTACAGATACTTCCCAAAATAAACATCGGGGTACAATACATAAGTTATACAAGTGAATACATGCCAAAGTTACAAATACATCAATAGTAGAAGCCCATTTGGATATAGGCCTTGGCCTTTCTAGATTTGATGGCAGAAGATCTTCAACATTATTCAATTGCACAGTTACATAAGCATAGGAGGTGCAATCATTATAGAAGAAGAGACTTTGGGTTTGTCAGTAAGAGGCTGACCATCAATGTCCATTTGACATGTCACTGTAAAAAGAGTGCTTGAGTAATCCTCTCCAGGAGGAGAATCATCATTAGAGAGTGAAGGAAAAAGATATGCTAAAACTGTCCACAAAACATTTGTAGAAACCAATGGGAAAGATCCTAGAAAAATGATAAAAATACACCATCCCTTCATTTTGTCACTTCATAAGTGGAACGATATATAGACAATGTGCCTCTAAAATTTCACTGTAACCACATAAAATACATCAATGAATTTTGGATTCCAATTTGTTTCTCTTTTCCTTGGGAATATGTGCCCATGCATTTAAACCAAGGGTTTGGAGTCATACCATTTATTGTATGGAGTCATACCTCCAACTACACGAGTGGGAATCTGGTTGATGATGTGAGTTTCACAGACAAATGCTTCTTCCCAAAAAGTTGGCTCCATTTTCTTGCTTTGAGGCACATCAAGCCATTTCCATAATAGCTTTATTCTTTTATACTGCTTCTACTTCTAACGAGGAAAATTATTCCATTGTATAGGCCTTGAAATATTGGGGGAAATATATTCTGCAAAAGGAGTTTATTTTGTTGACTAAACTTCAAGATCTCAAGTATATAAGTTCCCAAGATACTATTTCTCACAAGCATGCAAAAGCAGGCGTCAAATTATAGAGTTGATCCTTCGTAGTTCAACATAAAAGTGGAAAGTCAAAGTGGTTGTTGATCCTTGAATAGAAGGAATCACATGCTTATTATAATAAATAATTATGTTATTTGATTTGATTCCTTGAAGAAGGCATATGATATAGATTATTTCTTTGGCCAATTTATTTAGTATTCTCAAAATATTGTGTGTGCAGTTGAGAGCTCTTTTAAAGATCTTATGATGTTAGATGTGTTTCTGTTTCATGACATACAACTACATATTCATGCAAATTCTATCTAAAATAATTTGATTGAAGAATCATGTTGGAGGAGCAAGTCGGTATGCTGACTTGAACGATAGCTGACTTAGTCGATTAGCCGACTAAGTCGGTCAGCCGACTGATGAGAGATTAGGTCAGCCACCTAAGGTCGTGTTGGTTGGGTGAACCAATAGGTAGTTATTTGTAACTATTTGTAAATCATATATATTAGGCTGTTGATCCAGATGAGAACTCAGTTCAGTTCTCTGTATTGTATGGTCCTTTTCACTATAGTATAATCTGTTATTCTACTTACTGGTTCTTGTCTCTTGTCTCTGTTATGTATGTTTGTATTAATGTGTATTATTGGTAATCCTATGTGATCTGTGAGATTACAACATTGGTTCCATTACCGGTAGTACATGTATGAGATGTATATAAGCAGATGATATTAGAACAAGAGATTAAGGACTGGTGGGAACATAAAATAGCAAACTACTTGCAAAATTACGCATGAATAAACATATTAACGACTGCTCAAGCAAAAGAAAGGTTCTTTACCGAGACTCATGAGAAGTTTGTAGAATCAGTGCCCTAGCTTTTGAAGAAACTCCTGGATGAAAAAACCAGAAGCGATTAAAGACCAATAACTGCTAGATAAACTGATTCAAGGGGGAAGAACAAACCTGTCGGAGTGGTTTGAAAAGAAAGCCGATGAATTCTGCGAGGAGCAATCCATAGAAGAAAGAACTTCGGTGGAAACTATCTAGAAGAAATTCTACACAGACCTCACTAAACAATTCTTGCGTTCCTTACCGACCTTCCTGTTCACATTTCTGATCGAGAAAGGAGGAGGTCATATTGTTGAACCTTGTCCATTACTACATGGAACGCCACAAAATACTAAATGGGTGGAGAAACAAAAGAAGTGGGAGAAATTCATCATTCAAAGGGAGTGGGAATACTTCCTAAGAAAGTGAATAGAACTATCTAGGATTTCTAAAGCATCGGGTAGGCAATGGGGGGGTAGCTAGTCGTATGTTGAGGTAAAGTGGAGAGGATTCTAGTTGACTAAAGAGAAACCATTCACTAGAAATGAGAATTTGACCTAAAAGGGAAATCGAAAAGAAAGTATCACATAAAGATACGATAGACTTTCCGAAAATAGAGAGGGAGAAGAGGTTGCAAAGAAGGAAAGAGAGAAGAGAAAGAGCCATAGTGTTGCAAAAAGGAATGAGCACTAGGGTGACAGACCAAGAAAGAATTTCCCCAGAGTCGGGTCATGACCGACATGAGGAAGGCATGGAAGAAGATTTGTGGATAGAGCAACAAGAAGCTATCCAATTAGAAGTCCCCCAGGAGATAAGACCTCTATCTCCAACGGATCCGAGTACCAGGATACAAACAATTGTCGAAGAGGACCTCAGACTAGGAGCTAGTGATTTTGTTATTTGGAGCCGACTAGATGACGAGAGAAACAATGATAGTCATTTAATTATTAGTCAACCAGAAGAAGGAAATTGGGTCACGCTTCAAGCGGTACCCTCCAACTGGAGTATCCACTTACTTTATCCAACGCACGAAGGAGCACCCCCCTACCAAATACAACTTTGGAAGATACAGAAAATTTGGAGCTACAGAAAAGTAATTGCAGTTGGACATCGACGGGAGAAGTCGACCCTGACTAACTGCTTGTCAAAGAAGAAACGGTAACCAAGATGACCGACAGAAACGAGAGTTCTATAAAAAATAGTTATGCACAAAAGAATAAATAAAATAACCCACTATCCACACCACCACCCCCACTACCGCCACCTCCTAAGGAAGACAGTGATAGTGAATCCAACATGGGTCACGGGACAGTGCACATCCCTCTATATGAGGGCAATGAGGACCCCAGACGACATTGGTTCGTCTGTGAGTCGACTTGGGAGGCCAACCAAGTTACTAATGAAGACAGACAGATGGCACAGTTCTCCTGTGCCTTAAGGAAGAGGGAATTAACTTGGTAAATGACCTTTTCTAAGAGAACTCCACAAGCAACAAAAGATGAAGTCAAAGCACAATTTCTATCGTTCTTTAAAACTCTAGATGCAAAACATCTGGTAGCAAAGAAATTAAATACAACATCACAAAATCTAGGAGAAACTATCAACGACTACGACAAACGCTGAAAATACCTTCTCAGCCAGTTGGATTATGTCATTGATGAGAAACTATTAATCCAGTGGTTTCTTGTAGGTCTGTCATAGAATATTTGTTGACACATCAGTCTGGAGACATTCAAAACTTATGAAGATGTGCTCACAAAATCTCTACAAGTAGAAATAAATGAAGACATTCTAGTATACTCCACGGATCACAAACTGGAGGAACAGCTTGAGATCATGCAGAAATATCTAAAAGAACTAAACCTTAAGAGTCAGGATATTTGGTGCATGAAGTGCTCGATGGCCGGACATTCAAAGGACAAATGTCGATAGGATATTAGCCGACACGATGTTCGATTTGTGCAAACAAAATGTTTCTACGACATCTACCATGAGCATGGAGAGCATACCACAAAAGATTGCCCATTCAACATGAAGAATGGCAAAGCATCATGGTGTGCAATCTGTGAAACTAAAAATCACAACACCTCCGACTACCACCTGAATCTAAAGAATTGACAAAATTATCAAGCAGTATATCAAACTAATGTAGTTGCACAAAACAATGAGCAAAACGACCAAAATAATCAAAGGTATGAAGGTCATCAGTACAAACGCCAGTTTGACAACCGACGTGGAGGATATGGAAGTCGAGGTCGATTCTCTTGGAATCAAGACAACTGACCACATCGGCCCATCCAATGTTTCACATGTTACAAGGAAGGACACCGACATGCAGATTGTCCATACAAGGATAGGACTGACCTAAAATTATGTACTAAATGTGGAGTATGGGATCAGTCATTAGAGGATTGCCCTATTATGCTTGAAAAGATAAATAAAAAGAAGAATGTTAATATCTTGTCGTGTGTGCAAAAACATGATAGTATCAATACAAATAATTTACATATCGTAACCCGACAAGGGACGAAAACTAGGAATGATAACCTCCAAATAAGCAAGATAAAATATTTTTTTTTTATCCTAACCCAGTTAAAGAAAAACAAATATATAAAGATGCAAAAAATATATTTATAGAATTTGCTCGACAGGAAGAAGAAGATGATAATCAACAGGACACAGTAAAAGAGCTAATATAGTTGGTACAAAAATATAAAAAAATATCACAATTCATCGACTCACTGTATAAAATAAAACACAACAAAAACACCAAAAAACAAACAAAGAATATCTACAGCTTAAACCAAAAAGATAAAAGTGATGCCAACCCACTTGTCGACTTGGAAATTGAAGGATACCATGTCCAACAAGTTGTAATTGATTTCGGATCACAAGTAAATATTATGACTCGAGACACATGGGAACAATTAGGCAGACCTCGATTATATGAATCAGGCATATACCTGAAACTGGCAGACCAAGGCCTAATTGAACCTATTGGAGTCTAGAAAAATGTCGACACAATGATAAAATGTATATCGAATAAAGTCGACTTCGAAATTATTAACCCTAAGGAAGGATCCAACTCCTTCCCAGCGTTAGTAGGTCAACCTTGGGGGAGAAAAAAGAAATCCTCGATATCCTTGGACAAAGAAAGAATCAAATTAAAGGGGAATGGACAAAAATTCATAGTATCTATTCATTCATCCCAAGGAGAACCTTGGACAGAACCAATTGATGAAGAAGTTGACATCCGACAACTATATTAGATACATAATAATGAATATTACACAGAACCTAATACATATGGTGAACTTTACTTAGGAAACCAAGACTCAGTAGGATACAATTCAGATGCAGAACTATATGATTGGGAGGTTGAAAACTACGAAACAAAAGCAAGAAGATGCTGTACTATTCAAAAAGTACAGAAGAAACCAGTCAAACAATGCTTTGTGGTGTCCAGCATCCCAAAAATATTTGAAAAGAAAATTAGGGAATATCCTACATTACAACCAACAAATATAAATACCACAAAAGTCCCAAGGTATAAAGAAAGAGAATCACCAGTTATGCATGTAGAGCAAGTATCTAGGAACATCGGTGAACATGGCCGACTACAAAGTTTAGTAGAAAATTTTACAGGACAAGCTTCTATATGGTGGGATACCCATCAGTCAACACTACAAACATGGACAACAGCTTCGACTTATTTTGTAGAAAGGTTTGGAGGAAATAAGTTAACCAACCAGGCTCAGATACCTATATTTACCCAAGGACAAGATCCAGAAAACCATATAAAGATATGTGAAAAAGAATGGACAAGAATGGGATATAAGGATGAACGTACATGGCCACACTTATTTCCATCAACACTCGCCGACTTACCGAACAAATGGTACAAGATGGAAGAAGCTCAGGGTGAAAAATTTCTATGGCATGAACTTAAAGAAAATTTTATCAAAGATTTCAACTTTGAACCCCAAAATGAGAATTTGGCTGAAACTGTAAAATAGATCAAAGCATTTGTACAACCGATAGAAAACAAAACCTTAAGGGACAACCGATCAACAATAAACTGTAATAGTATTCAAACTAGGACAATACCACAATCAAACATAAATACTCAAATAGAAATACGATCAATCACTACTGCCCATCAAACAAACAATCCAGACCTGACTCTTGCAGGTAGACAGGTGCTGAAACAAGCAGAAACATAGAAGCACAAGAAGAAGAAGGAGAAAAAGAAGAAGGACCATCATGGGCAGACAACAATGGTCCACATCAATCAACTTGGGCCGACCACTGCGGTCGATGCAATCAAGTTGAAAGATGCAGAGCTAGGACAACTCCTCGAAACACTGGCAATTGAAGAAAAGGAAAGGAGCCAGCAGAGACGTAAGGAGCTCGACAACAATGAAAAAGAACAAGTCGAGTTTCTCAACAAATGCAAAATCCTTGTAAACACGGTGATACCAGGACCAGCAGAGGTTGGCACCGACAAACCACTAGAAAGAGCTTATCAACTGTTTGAGAGCATGGTGTCGGTGTTGCAGGCACAACTTCAAGACACAAAAGAGGAGCAGAAAGAAGAAACCGACTGACTATTGATGGAGTAGCACACAGCCTTTGTAGAAGCATACAAGGTGTTGAAAGATCACATGGAGGAGTCTGTCATTACAGAAGAAGAACTGCGAGGCTGGCCTACTTACTATGGGAAATTATATCAGCGAACTAGGCAAACCTGACAAGAGATCCAAGCACTAGAGAAGAAGAAAAGCACTGATGAAGCACTCAGATGCACAATTGAAGAACAAATAGTGCTTGAAACAGCCAAACTGCAGAAGCTCTAGTGAGAAGCACATCAGTGGGTACAACAAGCCATTCCAAACTTAGAAAAAGCAGACATCATCTTCCTGCAGATGAAACGTCTGCTAGAGACAGCAGAGGAAAAGGACTAGTTTATGGGCCCTGAAATGGAAAGAATAGCTGAAATTTCCATTCAAGAGAAAATGTCGATCCTATCAAGTATTACTACACTAACCATCGACATACAGAAAATATTGCAGAGTTGGACAGATTTTCAACATCAGCTGGCAGTGACAGCTGAAGCAATTGTCGAAGTCTGTGTACAGAAAAGACCAACCATCAGACTTCACAACCCATGAAGATCAAGCACAAGAATAGCTACTTAGACGAACAAATAAATTTTGGTACCTCTCTGTTTCTTTGGGATGGAGAAACGTTTTGTTTGTGGGGGAGATGTTGGAGGAGCAAGTCGGTATGCCGACTTGAATGATAGCTGACTTAGTCGATTAGCTGACTAAGTCGTTCAGTCGACTAATGAGAGATTAGGTCGGCCACCTAAGGTCGTGTCGGCTGAGTGAACCGACATGTAGTTATTTGTAACTGTTTGTAAATCATATATATTAGGCTATTGAGCCAGATGAGAACTTGGTTCAGTTCTCTGTATTGTATGGACCCTTTCACTATAATATAATCTATTATTCTACTTACTAGTTCTTGTCTCTTGCTTCTATTATGTATGTCTGTATTAATGTGTATTAATGGTAACCCTATGTGATCTGTGATATTACAACAAATCACATGACCAAGTAATTACCAGACATTTTGGTGAGGATAAGAACTTAATCATAGTTGACAAGAGATGCTTTAGGTGACATATGTGTAGAGATGTCGACAAGCATGTTTCCACTTTTCACACTTAGCACAGTGCTAAACAGGGCTTGTAGAATGCTGGATAGTATACGCAATTGCCAATACTATATGGGTTATAGGTCGAAAACTCTACAAACTATGTTAATGGTTCCATGAACACAGAGATCAATGGCTTGATTGTTTTTGTTATTGAAAGGTCTTTGAAAATGACCTATTATATTCCCTGCAAGAAAACTAGTAATGACAGTTATACAACCAAGTTACTTTTCATGGAATTTGTACACTTGCTTCAAGTTCCCAAAATAATTACAAGTGATAAGGGTACCCCAGTATCTCAGTCATTTTTAGTTGACATTTTCAAGGAGGTTGGACAATTATCTACAATACATAGTTTTCCTTGTCAACCACAAATTGATGAGCAAAAGGAGGAGGTAAAATTTGAATATAATCCTTGGAAACATGTCATAGAGAACCAAGCACAATGAGATTTGAATTTGCTACAAATTCAGTTTTCTATAACCCTACAACTCTGCTACAAACATATCTAGACAACAATCACATTTTTACGAACCTGAAAGGAGCCGTGGATTTGGTGGAATTACCAACTGATGTGATTTCCATGTTAACAAAGATACCAGAGAATTCCAAAGCATATCCTTGAAATTTTGTGCTATGTTTCATTCATAATGTATATTGAAAGGTAATAGAGAAGGTAGAATCAACTTTTGTAAGCTTGGATCTCTATCTTTAGCTATAATGATGATTATGATGCCCAACATGGTTTGCAAGATTTTACACATTGTTAGTAAATGCAATTAAGGCAAGCTTCTTCTAACCTATGGAATTCTATTTCAAACCAATTAATGGTCATACCACAGTCCATATGGTATCCAATTTAAGTACAAAGGTAAATCTTCATCCTAAACTTTGGATACTTGCTTTTGAAATTAAACTGTACAAAATTTATCACTGATAACTTAAACAATTAGCTAATGGAAATTAATGTAGGCATGATAGAAAAAACACTCTTTTCAACTTCAAATAAAAGGATGGAAGAGAATTGTGTCTTTCTTGAAACAAGAGATCAACCAGATCTAAATTATGTTTCTTTTTCCCTACAGTCATCTATTGCTTGTCCATGTAAAAATTTCATCTATTGTCTATCCTTGTAAACATTCAACCCTAAGGCTCAAAAAGGGTTTGTGTGGTCTACCTTGACAAGAAAAGTTCTAGGTGGAAGCTTCATTGTGAACAGTTCCCTCAATCGCCTAACAACTTTAACCTTGTTAGCCAAAATGTCAAGCAAAGGTAGCAATTCTTCGGTTTTGAGAGGAAAGTTAGGTGTCAACCATAGCACCGGATTCACCCCTTTCTTGTATTCACCTTCCCGTTGGGAATCATGTTCCCACCTTCTTAGTTTTATATTCCTCTTTCTTTCCTTTTTTATCGGCTCTCTCTTTTTCCTTCTTCGAAGACATTGAATCATAAATTTGAAAACTATTTGTTCTGTGCTCAACTAATTTATCACTACTAGTAGAATTTTTATTTGGAAACTAGTTCATTAGGAATAGAACTACTAATGCCTTCAACATCACCATCCTTGATGTTAATATTATATGTCACATATCTTGTCCTTTTAATTCTGTTATTATTTACTGACTTTTTATCCCAACTAAACCAACCTCTTTTCTCTTCTTTACTAGAGTTTATTAGTACAACAGGTGCATAATCATTCTCATGTCTGAAGTTTCTATTTCGTCCAAGAGACATAGATTCATCATCTTGAAAATAATCAGTTGTACCACCCTATGCTGCACCAGGTACATTTTCCATCTGTCACTTCTCCTCTTCAATTTGGATCTCCTCATATGTTCCTTGATCCGTTTCAAATCTATCACTTTCAGCTGCAAAGAGCTCTTCATCACTCATGTCCCTTGGAATTTTTCGTGACCTTATACTGACCACCACATGATGCATATCGAATATCTTAGCTTTCCAAGGACCTACTGTCTCAGTCTTCTCCTGTCGGCTCCAACTCATATGTGGCACAAGAATAACCTGAGTAACATCAATTCCAGGTCGATAAAGGATAGTCTGAGACATTTGAGATAATTCACGAGAAACTTCTTCCTCGGATGGAAGAGCACCTGCACATTCAAGTGCATTGGTTATTTCCTTCTCTTTATGGTTAATCACAATCAACGAACCAGTGACTAATTTCCCATCTTTGCTGCCTTCCCCCAAAAATAAAAAGCTCTGATGAGACCGTTGTATTTTGAAACCATCAAACCCAATAAGAGTCATGTATGCACATAAGTTAGAGCCTCATTTCCAATTTTTGCGAGTGCCAGAAGAAGCAATACGTCCAATGAATAGGATCACAAAACTCTCAAATTGAAAAGTAACCCCCACGTAGAAATCCCTCATTGGCAAGCGACGAAAACATTTTACCCAGGCCAAAGGATGGTAATGTCTAGTAATAATCATAGCAAGTGCATCCTCTCTAGTGTAGATGCCCTCCTGTAATGCACTCCATCCTTGCTAATTTTGCAGACTCCATTCTGCACCAGCAACCATGAGCATATCAACAACAGTTGCATATTTTAGCTTGATTTCCAAATGAAGAGGAATCTCTCGGCCTTGCACTTCCCTGCGGTATATAGATTCTGACAATATCTCTGTGTGCTCCTATGCTAAAATTGTTTCTTCTTTAGTATTAACCTCCCCAACAATGGAAAGGCGCGGAAATGAAACAAAAATCTAACGAAGGGTTACATAGTCCTTATTTGCAATAGTAAAATGCACAGGGATATGTTTAGAATGCTTAATTTCAACTGCAGAAAGTTGTTCCATGGTGACAGATAACCTTGAAACCCTTTCCATCAACAACCCAACAAAATTCTTAACCGCTCACATAATATTTTCAGGCTCAGGTTTACAAGCTTTGACATATTTTCAGATGGGATTTAAACCAAAGCTCCAGAAAACACACCCATTGTAATAATAGGTAAAATAGGCCTTCTCTAAAACAAGGCATCATCAATTCTCCACGACATGTACTCACAGAGGCTACATGGGTATTCACAAAGACTATATGTGTGCTCAATAAAAATAAATGAGCATTCAAAAGCACTATATGGGTACTAAAAAATAATACATAGGCAATCGAAAACGAGAAACGATATATGAGTAATTAAAACAATTAATGGCCATTTCAAAAAACACTATCTTGGTGTTCAAAACCCATATATGCGCATTCAAAATTGTAGAAAATATATCTGATAGATAACAACAAAATTATAGTTTTACGAAATCAGGTAGGGATTGTGAAATAGAGATGCTAAGACCTACTCTATTCTTTTCCAAATCGGTTTTCTTCTTTTATCCTCTGTAACTACATACAAATACCCTCTTCCATGACCTTAAATTGTCCTACACACAGTTCCCAAAAGGCGAAAACTCCATTGAGATTGATCCCTTAGATTAAATGCAAATTCCAAATCGGTTTTCTTCTTTTATCCTCTGTAACTACATACAAATACCCTCTTCCATGACCTTAAATTGTCCTACACACAGTTCCCAAAAGGCGAAAACTCCATTGAGATTGATCCCTTAGATTAAATGCAAAGGAGGGAAGATGATAGTCAATTACAACACCGTTACCTGCAACAGCTCATAATCTTAAACTCTCATATCTGTACGCATACAATCATGGGCAGGAAGGAATGAGTAATTTTTCCCTTCTCCAATTCTGTTTGAAAGTCTCTTGGGTGGCTTTTTTTCTGGTTACCCCAATCTATGACTACGCCTGGAGTCAAGCAAACTATGCGAATAATGAATATTATTATTTAATTATTACACTAATATTTTATGATAATATAAATATAATATAACTATAGTATAATATATTATTCTATTATATATTGTTTCTCACACACGCGCATGCCCCCACACACACATGCCATGATAATTATGAAAAAGGTGAATTGGATGGATTTGATACATGCGACTTGTATTTGGTGAAAGAGTGTAAAAATTATTCTTTCTTGCATTTGGTGAAAGAGTGTTAATGCTAACTCAATCATGCATGTCTATGAAAAGAGTTTTTATATTTGAACATTTTAATCCACAAATTATATGAGAATTTACTAAATTTTCAATTTGTATCTTAAACATAAAAACATCTTAAATTTGGAAGCAAGAACATCTACAAAGTGCAGGAATTGCTAAGTTTCCCCTCGAGCTCCTTTAAAATTACCTAAGGCATATGTAATTAATTTAATCACCCATGTCATACGATTTCATCGTGAAGCTCATGGGTCTTTAATTTGTTTCACTAAATGCTAGATCGACATGTCCATGCAAGGCACTCAATAATTTGCATATTTTGGAGGTTTCCTAGGATAAGCGGGAGTGATTCCCTTAGTTTCTTGACCCATCCCATGTCACCTCATCATTGACTAAACAAGACTCCACTCATGACATTAAAGGTGTGAATCGATTTCAAACTCCTCTCTCCATGCACCAATTTGGGAAAAAATTAATTGAAACCCCACAATTGGTTTGAAAACCCTCACCCACCACGGTGGTTGAGGGGTGACATAACTAGGCATATCCTCTATATTAAATAATATTAATGCTGCTATTTAATGATTTTTTTCACGTTCTAGATAAACTCTATCCATATATAATCTCTAATAGCGTTATAAGAAGGGGTTGTAAAACCTACATCACAAATTTTTAAAACCATAACATCAACCGTGGTTTTCCAATTACTAGGGATCTAACAATAATAATTTTCCTATATCTTTATCATCATTTTCTTTATAGAAAATTTTCCAACATATTGCATTCTATAGGTTATGTTGAAATCTAAGTGTAACACATGAAGCAAAATGGTCATGTAGAATCATCATTGGTATGTAGACATGTTGGTGGCTGAGAGGGAAAATGATTTTAAGGCATATCATGATTATAAGTATTTTTAATAATATAAATAATGGATATAAATATTAAACAACGAGAATTTCAACATGTGACTACTTTCACTTTTTAAGGTCCTTGGTTTTATAGGGAAAAAATGACTAGACAACAAAAAAAACCTTAAATTTTCAAAGATATGACTCCAATAACTTACATAAACCTGATAAATGTGCTCCATGCCAAGATATCTTCTTGAATATACCCCAAGTCAACACCTTGTTATACAGCTCCATCCACTGCAACAATTTGGTTTTTAGAGGAGTTGTGGTTTTCCACAAAGGAATATGCCACTTACTCTACTTCTTAGTCCTCATTGAAGAACATAACCTTGTATTGAAGGCTTGTAGTTTAATTTCTGGTATGTTTCCATGATTATACCAAGGTATCTTCCTCCTCCTTTAAGTGAATCAAATTCAATTTCAACTTGTTAATGAAAGCGTTCCATTTTTTAGCTTCATGTCCATCTAAACCCAACAAACCATCTTCAATATATCACCCATCTTACCACAAATGAGCTTCGTTGAGGCTACAAAATAAGAAAAATGCACATTATATGCATGCTATTATTCCATGTTTTATTGGTATATTATATATATCCCTTGTATATAAGCTAATATCAACCTAACTAAAATTACATGTCATATCTAATAAAAATAACTCCACTAGTTCAACAAATATTGGGTCACACTTCCTTTAAAAGTAAAATGTTTGACATCTATTATCTATAAAGCATAATAAGTACATCACATAATAATACAAAATCAATCACAAAGTCTGCAAAATAAATTAATAATACTAAGGGTATTTACATACAATGCTTGTTCATGTTCCTTGTTCTCTCTAGACATACTATCAGAAATGAGAAAAAAGACAAACGGGGAGAAAAAGGGTGTTCAACCATAAATAAATCTCATAAAAAGAATCATATCCAACCCCCTAACCACCTAACCATTAAAATTCATAACCCTGAATCCCTTAAACCATAAACCCCTAATCCACCTAAATGTAACCCCCTTACCCTAGCTAGCCCCCCTAACCCCTTAGTCCCCTAACCACTAAATATCATAATGTGAACAAAGTGACAATATATGTATTTTATGCACATATATACTAAGCAACTAGCATAAAAAATTAACAACTAACATCTCACGTAACTAACATAAACAATTAAGTCTTATACCAATATATGTATTTAATGCACCTACCAAACTTGCATGGAAAATTCATGATGCACCATAACACGTCATTTAATGAAAAATATGAAACTCGTAGTCAACATAAAAAGGAAAATGAATAGGAAAATAACAATGACAATTTAATTCCAATAAGACAACCAAATTTTCTTCAAAAAGCATAAAGGGAATTTCCTCTCATATAATTTCCCCCTCTATTATAATGCATGGATTTCATTTTATAGACATCATGCATCTATTAGGCTCAATATAAGAAGAACGTTTACAATTGCATTAAAAAATTATTTAGTGTGTCAAACTCAACATTGCATGTCCTCCAAGCACTTATGAAACTTGACAAGGTTATATTTTGAGTTGAGAGCAAGAACTCCAAGTTGTTCAAAGATCTTCGACATCACTCAACAATGATGAAGGGTTTCATTTTTCTCCTCCTTTAACCAAACATATAGAGAATCAATGGATTTGGTTTCATTTTTCATTGACTAATATTGGTCGACTTATCATGGCTAGATGTAATTGCCTCTTCCTTCTTATAAAACTAATAAAGTTGAAAATTCATCATCTCTAAGTTCCCATATGGTTAGGGAACACAAGGAATATCCACATGTCTTAACTTTCTCGGGATGAAATCTCTTGAATCTTCCAAAATCAAAGCACATGACTCTAATACCATATTGTGAAACAAAACAATTCTAACCATAAGAACTGTTTCATTATAAATTATAACCAACGCATCAATAACTCACCAATTAAAGGCTTGAAGTATGTGTCCATACGTTTAGGTTGATTTGGCCCTGTAAAACAATTAACTTCAATTTGTAATTTGCATCATTAATTACTTACCATTAGCACATGGACTCAATACTATGCATTTCCATAAAGTACAACATGGGATGATCAGTGTCATCATAGCATTTTCCTTTTTTGTTGACAACCATGAGGGTATGCTGTTGTTGATATAAATTATCGGACATGTAGACATTGTATTGATTGATTTTCATAAGGATTCACACTATCCAATGCTAATGATAAGGCTTGCATTTTATGGTTCATATTTGAGAACTTTCCACTTCTCCTCAATCGCATGCTATACCAATCCATAGCTGGCATCCAAATAACACCATATGTGATCCTTATACTCACATGATAATCCATGAGGTTTGACAATCCCTTTCATCCAAATAACCTCTCAAATTGCGGGGCTAAATTTATCTAGCAAAGTACCTTTCATCCTACCTTTTTCTATGATGCACATATACAGTAGCTATGCTCACTACTTTTTTGGGGAGTAATCTAAAGATTCCTTACCATCTCCATAATATAGCATGCAGCCATTGGGACATGCATCATTCCACTTGGAAACATCCATACCTAAATCCTTTGTTAATGACATGATCTTATTGTGATTTAGGTATTTTGTTATTAATTGGAAGGTGTAGGCATGATAACAACCTTTAACAATGTCATCAACAACGATAAAATCGAGTTTATAGTGGCATTAAATTTTTGGAAAGTTTTATTGATAATAAACTTGAAATTTCCATTCAGTAAAAAACAAACTTATTGTAGAAGGTCAGTGAAACTATTTCTTGTCCATCCCTAGAAAACTTTTAAGTTATGAAGGGATAAAAAAAATTTCAATATGGAGCATCGTGCACCCAAGTAAACTTGGTGTCCTTGTCATATGTAGAATATTGTTACCACGAGGTTCTCCATTAGTTCCCATATTAATTGAATTTAGAATCTATCTTACATTGGGTTAAATTTTATCTATTCTTGTACATGTGCATGGTCATCATTAGAACAATGATTTTCCATACAACCATTATGTGTACTCTTATTATTGGGGCTATGATTAACACTAACTTCACCAACCATGTTGGGTAAACCATTACCAATTTCAATTTTTAAATCGTTATTTTGAATTAATGGATATTAAGGACTTACACCTAACCCACACACATAAATGGTCCACCTAATCCACACTCGTAAATGTTGCATTGATGGGTCTCAAGGAATTAACAATGGTTAGGGATGAAACCCGTGATTTAGGACCTAAAAGACTCTCTAGGGTCTTCAGTATAATGAATGACACCATAAGGTCTTAGATTTTTCCTTATATCATGGAATGGTCCTAAAGATCCATCCCTAGTGTTCCCCTACTCAATGTGGTGGCCATATCACATGTAGTCTAAGGATTCCCTACACATGACCTATGCAATGATGTGGGTTACTATGCAATGACCATGAGCCCCACAGACAAATTTTTTATCCCAAAAACATGGGTTTTGGTATCAAACCATGGATTAGTGACCAAGAAGAACCCATGATGTGACAAACCTAAAAATGGTCACCATATCCATGTGATAAGGAAAACATGGGTTAGGGCCTCATGGTGTAGTCAGGAATATTGCACCTTCTGCGGATAGAAGTTGTTCCTCTGGTATGAATGGTTCAGATCCAGAACAAATGAGTGAATGACAAAGGATGAAGACCTTCCCTGAATGTCATAGACACCTGGAATACTACTTCGATTGTGAACCTGCGTACTTGCAAATAGATCAAACATGCAAACACATCAAAGCTACCAGAAAATTATCTACTTATCCATGTTAGTGACTAATGAATCTAATAACATGTACATGTGAAATCAAAACAACAGTAACGTGGGATGGAAATCAGCTTTGCATTAAGAATGTATGGAGAATCTTACAACCATTTCCTTAGTGTCGATAAGCCCCTCCACGAGACAAACACTTCATCTCCATAAGCTCCAACTTTGCTCTCCATGCTCTCCAATGACTTGGACTAAGTGGTCCATCCAACAACGTAACAATACCTCTATAGTTCTCCTTCTCAACTATGGATATGAGCCTGTATTTATAAGGCTCAGTGGATAGGGATAGTTGAGAGAATTGTGGGTGAGGTGGCTCTAAGATCCTACCATGGGGGATCTCAAGCTCAAACTAACCCACAATGATAGGGATAAAGGAGGACATGAGGCTCAAGTTCTAGAAGCCTCGAGAAAATTCTCTTTTTCCCATTTTACCCAGGGTACCACTTTTCTTCCCTTATGATAGAGCGGTTTAGATGAGAACCACTTTTGGATCAAACACCATAGGCGGTGGCACCGCTTCTCAAAAATAGGATACAGGCAGTGTTGAGCAAGTCGCCACTCATTGACCACAGGGAAAGCGCGATGTTAGGTTTTTTCAAGTAGAATTGACAAAGATAGCAAGTTTCCACTCTAAGTGTTGGGATTAAGGGAAAACATGGAAGTTAAGGGTCTTATCACATGATGGTGAGAGGATTTGGGTATAAAAGAATGCCCCCCAAAGCATGCGACTTGGAGGGATAAGATAAGCAAGATCTTTGAGAGAACAAGTTGTCACTTCGAGGTGAAAATGTCGGCTTAGTAGGAGAATGTCATCCAATAGGTATTTGTAGTACATCAATACTTTTAACTCATAGACAAATGTAACCAACTCATGGCTGCGGACCATTACAAGGAAGATCCATGAGAGGAATAAACAAGCATGGCTACTAGAATACAACATAGATCCATGTGATAGAGGACTCAACCTTGGACATAGCTACCAAAAATACAACATAGATCTATGTCATACAGACGCAAATTTGAGCATAGCCACGAGCATACAAATGTGGATCCATGCTAGATATACAAAACTCAAATACAACCTGGGGGAAGTAATGAGCACTAAAATACCCAGAGTCTTCGTCTCATCTTCCACAAAGTACGATTCTATCCATGTGATTACAATGATCTGAAGTCGAACATGGTAGAAACCACTTGATTACCGACCAATGATGTGAACCGTTAACAAGTGCGAGGGTGATCACCATTGATGTCAATGATTCCCAAGGTACCCTAGTACAAATTATTGAGCGTGAATAGATGTCTTGATGTTGAAAACCTAGTCGATTCTATCGATCAAAGGTCAATGATGTGAACCTATGTCGAGAGTGAGAGAATCTGTCATTAAGGCAGATAGATCTCAAGGTACTAATTTTTTTTCTAAGACTATTTCCCGGATGATGAGTTGATGTCGACGGGAATAGTATCATCGAAGGAGGGCCATGATGAGTCCCACATCGAAAACACGAAACTCGGAACATAGTTCTGGAATGATGTGAATGTTGTAACCATAAGACTAAATCAAAGGTACTAACACAAAGACTATTTTGACTGCAAAGGTAAAACTTCTTCAACTTCCCTTTTAACATTGGGTAGCATGACAAAATACTTGACAGCATAACTAGACCAGACAAACACATAGTGCAATGGTGGACAATGCATTCTTTTGAAAGACTCAAAGGAGAGGCACGACTCATGAAAGTGGATCGTCATGAAAATCAGCTGAGTACCCTATTGACTGAAACGATATGCAGATAAGTGCCATGTTCAAAGGTAACAACAAACTACTGCCATTATTTGCAAGATGATTCCGTTCCCATTTTCCCCATCATGGTTGATGAGTGCCTCTTTTCGGTTTTACGAGTTCAAATAGGGTAACAAACACTCGTTATAGGTTGTTCGAAGACAAGTCCAAACTCATATGTTTTATGAACATGAGAGAGGAGGGGTTCATTCCCAAAAAAGGGTCTCTCAATGTTTAATTTAACGAGTCCAATGAAAGAAAACTTGGTATCGTTCATGTTTAGAGAGCCTGAACGACCACGGAAGAAGACTCCATAGGGTCCTTTTTCATATGATTTAGTCCCTAAGGCCTGAAAAAGTTTAAAATAATACCTTAGAGAACTCTTCCAGTCAAGATTGGCTAGAGTGTTCCTTTTTCATAAATAGTTTATCCAAACCAAAAAAGAGATAACCTACCATCAGAGGGAAGACTCTTCAAATGCTTTAACGAGCGTGAAGAAGACAATATCACTCGACAACCTTTATATATTTAAGGATCCTGAAAAGAGTTTAAAGAAGACTCCATTAGGTCTCTTTTCACAATGAGAGATTTTACGAGCCTGAAAAGAATCAAAAACAGACTTGGACCTTTGATGCTAAGTTTCGAGAGCGTGACCAAAGTGTCGCAATAAATGCTCAAAGACTTTTTCCATTTTATGGTAGTACGAAAAATCCAAAAACAAATTCCCAAAACTTTACTGCTACTGCTCTTCTATCCTGCAACAACTCAAAAACAAGTGTTAAATGCGCCAATAACTGACATTAAAGGATTATGACTAATAGATTTTGAGTAATAAACAATTTTAAAACAAAACTATAGTATGTCAAACCCAAAAATGTGTATAAAAGTCATGTAAATAGTAAAAAATCAAAACATTTTACTATTTACCCATAGTGGAGAGCCTTTGGAGCATTTTCTTGGCCAAATTTTTAGTCGCTGATATCAGGAGCATCCACCGTCAGTTTCGCACACCGTCAGTTCCAGGTAATAGCCTAGACCCTAATCCTTCATCTTATGCCTTCAATTTTGATTTTTAATGGTGTTTTGGGCTTGTATGGCAAGCCCTAAAATCATGGGAGCTGGCACCGCTCTTATCCCTTGTGGGATAAGTGATATCCTGCTAGAACCACGGAGAAAACATACCAAAAACATAGCACACAAGTGGTGCCACCGCCTGTCCTCAACGGGACACAGGAGGTACTGGCCGTGGAGAAATAAAAATGGTTACATAAGAAAAACTAGCTCATTTTAATTAATTTGGATGATTAAGAATGTTTCTAACAAGTCTTGTGATGGCTTTTGGCAGGTTCTTGTTCATAAAAAATGGTCATATGGAAAGAGAGACAGCATGATAATGAAGACACCTTCGTTGAATGAAATGTGGGTTGCATAGCCACATTAAGAGACTGCAGACTCTTAAAGTTCTTTCGCACACCCAGTATGGTATCGCATGAGTGATTACTAGAGCATATACTCTGGATGTGGAATCCGAAGCAACAATATTTTGAGGTTGGTGCTCACATTTTGACAGTTAAGGTAGAGGAAATCTACTTCTTGACTGGCCTTTTGAGACAGGGTGCTCCCATCTCACTGACTGTTTCTCATGGGGGGGACATTACTACTCATGAGTTGATAGACCATCCCTGCATTCCTGGGACCAGGACATTGGGGAAGAAAATTCTCATAAAATAAGTGAGGGATGGACCTCTACGGACTATGTTTTTACCAAGTAGAGAGTGGCAGGAATCCAAGGAGTACACCAGGAGTCTATAGCGCATATGCTCTACACCATAGAGGACATGGCACCTACAGTATTTAACTGGGTGGAAGCTCTACTTTTGATCTTCAAGGATTAGCTGACCAAGTGTCAGCAGGGGGAACTAAAGCAATTTGGTTTCGGTTCCATTCTATCTTGCTTCTTCTTCAAGCGGGTTCCACAGATGAGACCCCAGGTGGTCTTTACAGAGCTGAGAGCATGGGACCCTCGAATGCAAAGGTGGGTCCGGATTATGGCCCGTATTGGAGCAGGTAGGGGGAAGGTAAAGTTCGGTGACCCGATCTTTCGATGGTTGAGAGATCAACTCCTCATGGTGGAGGATTATGCATATGAAGGCACTGACTTTAGTGTTGACCCTGACCTACTACTCCCACCTAGTGGACAGTGGGGTGACATTGGTAGGAAACAAAAGACCCTAAAATGGAAATAGTGTTTTCATGTTTTTGATGTTTTATATTTTTTATGTTAAGTAATGAGACTTGAATGTTTTCATGTAGACATCGAAGTAGTATGACCTGGGGGAGCCTCTCCATTGGATAGACGAGCTGGAGCCCATTTCGTATCGTGGGGTGACAATGTGATAGGGGAGTTAGAGGAAAACTTAGATAGGTTGACCCTAGACATCCCTGATGCTTCCATTGATGACCTCGCACTGAGGTATCAGAGGCCTATAGCAGGAGTACTGGGTCGCTTTAGCATACTGCTATGTAGAGTATCCTGGGTAGTGATGTGTTACCATGAGCATCATTAGCTGATGAGTGCATGATGTATCCACTGAAAGCTGATAGCTTCAGGATTTTGCATAGTGATTTTTTACCTGAAAGCCTACATGCTTCAGATGAGGTCTCGTGACCTATTTTTTGTAAAACATGTTCATATATATATACAAACTTTTACTTGGTGTTTATATGTCTCAAATGGTGAATGTATTTTACATGAGTTTTATGTGTCTTTAATAGTTTATTTACAATGAACCAAGTTTGATTTTCATGTGATGAATGGGCAATATGTCAATCTAGGATGTAATTAGCTAATGAGTCAGCAACTACATTATGCTCCCTAGGGATTTTCCTATAGGTGATAGTTTAAAATGACCTTTCTAACAAGCGTACCCTTCAGAAGAGACGGAGGAGCACATGGTTCCTAATGGGATAAATTTGGTTTAGATGACAAACCACTAGTTGTGAGTCCATCAAGACTACCAAGTTACGAACATCTTGGGAGGCAGCTTCAGTCAGAAGACCTATGACTGCTCGATACTTGGCTATATTCTTGGTAGCGGGACCAATACAAACCGCTCCTGAACTGACCAAATCGTAAGCTAGGGAATAGAGAACCCAAGCAGCTGAGGCAAGATTCAAGGTGTGGCGGAAAGCACCATCAGTGAAGCCGTAGAAAGCCATATGCTCTGCATGACCAAAACATGGTATAAACAGATATGGACACTTAAACTCAAAACCATATTGAAAATACTTAAGCACACTGAAAGTCAAGTAATTTACATATATACAAGATACTATCTAAAAGAGATCTAGGCATAGTATTTCTTTATGTACAACCCATTGCGAGGTTGTCCTAAAGAGATTCCATTGTAGTCTACGAGCTTGTAGGCCCCTTTCTCTAGAACTTTATAAATAACGAAAGGACCATACCACATGGATTCAAACTTTCCTTTCCCTAGTTTGTCATATCTCTGATCGTAAGTCAAAACTAGGTTACCCTCTTTAAAGGCATGAGGTTGGATAGATTTGTCATACTGCACCTTGACACGTTTCTTGTGTGCCTCATTAGCCAAGGCAGCATCTCTCCTAGTTTTGTCAAGGTTGTTCAAGTATAAAAATATCTCTTCCTTTGTGGAAGTGTCTGGGAGAAGTTCTATGGAAAATTTCAAGGATGGAATCTGACATTGAATTGGCAAGACAGAATCAAGTCCATAGTCAAGCTAGAAAGGTGTGAAACCAGTAGTTGTTTTCACTGAAGTTCTGTAAGCCCAAAGAGTGTAGAAAAGGATATGGTGCCAGTTGGATTTATGGTCTCCAACCATCCGATGAAGCATCATTTTCAAAACTTTGTTAATGGCCTCTACCCAACCATTAGCTTACGGATAATAGGGCATAGATTTTTCATGGTGAAAACCTAGCTTGTCACTTAGTTCCTCCATTATTTGATTACGGAAATGTGATCCATGATTAGTAACTATGGACTGTGGGACTCTGAATCTAGATATCACATGATTGAATAGAAAGAGAGTGACAGTCTTACTGTCTTTTGCATATGTAGGCATGGCCTCATCCCACTTTGTAAAATAGTCAACGACTATGATGATGTAACCATGCCCCCCGGCTAAGGTAGGCTTATAATGCATATAATCAATCCCCCATTTAGAAAACAGGCCAAAATCAATGACGGGGTGTAGCAGAGTAGGATGAGTGCACTTTTTTGGATAAAAATGTTGACAGGGTGGGAATTTCTTGACAGCCTCATGACAATATTTAAAGACTGAAGGCCAGAAATAGCCAGGGTGAAGGATTTTCTAGGCTGTAGCCATCCCAGATAAATGAATGCCACATGCTCCAGATTGGCAATCATTCAATACTTGTTCAGCTTCCTCAGGGGTGAGGCATCGTCGAAGAATGGAATCGATCCCACGTCTATACAAAGTGTCATTCAAGATGATGTAGTATTTTGTGTGGTGATGGATACAACGGTGATCGTCACGGGATAGATTTGGCTGAAATATTTGTGTTTGGAGATAAATGAGCAAATCTCCATACCATGGGTCAATAGTTCTTATCAAGAATAGGAATTCATCTGGAAATGAGTCACTGGGCTCAGATTCCATCGAAGCACAAGGAAGATCACACATGAGCTCGGTAAAGACCAAGGATTTCTTTGATGTGGCTTTGGAAAATTCTAGATAAAACTCTTATAGTATGACTATCCATCGAGAGTACTTGCTCCCGAGCACCTGACAAATCAGGATGTAATACATAGGGTTCTAGTCTTCCAATACAGTGGTTGTGCGGAGCAAAATGTAGTGACGAAATTTTTGAATAGTAATGACCATGGCCAATGCTAATTTCTCCATGCGTGAATATCAGGTTTCAGAATCCATAAGATTCTTACTAGCATAGTAAATCACATGCTCCTGACCGTTGGGATTTTCCTGCACCAAGACCATAGCGATGGTAGTAGTGGAGGCAACAATATATAAGAGAAAATCCTTTGAATAATATGGGGGGTGTATCACGGGTGAATGAGTCAGAACGTGTTTGATATTATCAAAGTCTCATTGGGCTTGGTCATCCCAATAGAATGGAGTGTCCTTCTTAACAAGACGCATATAACTATATGTTTTCTCTCCAAAATTGCACATGAAATGAAGGAGAAATTTTGCCTTCCCTTACAAACTTTGGAGTTCTAAAATGTTGGTTGGGGTTGGCAGAGCTAAAATCTAAGCAATTTTCAATGGGTCTATTTGAATTCCATCCTTAGAGACCACAAACCTAACAGGCATCCTGTCTCAGCGCAAAAAACACATTTATGAGGATTGAGCCGTATATTATAATGATGGCGTCTGAGGAAAATGTCTCTAAGATGACCAGGATGGTCCTCCCGTCGCTGTGAATGAGTAGGGAGATCGTCAAGGTATGGTTCAACAATATGTTTTATATTGTGAAACACATAGGACATAGCATGCTAGGAAGTTGCTCCAGCATTTTTTAAGACAAATGGTAACTTCCTATACGCAAAGGTTCCCCATGGGAAAATGAATGTTGTCTTGTGCTGATCGGTGGGTACAATCTCAATATGATTATAACCAGAAAAGCCATCCATGAATGAGAAGATGACACTTCCGGCACAGTTGTTGATAATCTAGTCGATATGTGGAGTAGGAAAGTTGTCTTTGGGACAAGCTTTGTTCAAATATCTAAAATCGATATAGACTCTAATGGTGCCCTGCTTTTTATTGATAGGGACGATGTTCAATATCCATTCCGTTAGGGGTATTAGATAAATAAACCCAACTTTGAGAAGTTTCTCTATTTCAACTTTAATAGATATGGCTTTTCATGGATGAACTTGCCTTAGTTTTTCCCTGATAGGTTTAGCAGTGGGATAGGTTTTTATTTCATGGACCATAATAGATGGGTCTATCCCCGACATTTCTTCATAAGACCAGGAAAAAATATCGTGGAATTCTTTTAAAAGTGCCTTGTATGCTTCAGATTCTTCTACCGAGTAGTTCTGCCCAACATGAACATGCTCGATGGTACCAAGCTTGGTTGATATGTCAATCAGATTTATTTGAGTAATGTTGCATAGGTTCCCTTTAGAATATGTGACTTGCAACAATATAGGATTTTGGGGTGTGTTGACAATATCAGTGGAAAACAGGGATGCAAAGTCATGGTCTACCGAACTGGTGTTGGGGAGGAACAAGGAACTATGATGGTGATCCTCCCATATAGGCTCATTCATATTCATGATCTCGATAATGGACTTGTCAGAAGGAAAAATCTCATAGAGATAATACAGAATAGGAAGAGATGGTTCTAGCCAGTAGGGTAGGTGGTAAGGGTCTGAAGCCACTAGATGAAGTTCATCAGTGTGATCATAAAAAAAGGGTTTGAATGATACTGTACATTTATTCATGTGGACTCAAGGAGGTGGACTCAACAATTTGTTTGCCATTTGGATCATAATCAAATGACACAATCATATTTACTGTCGTCGTGTCTGTGTTAGGAGGAGTGGACGGAAAAATCCCCATAAGGGATGAATCCTTCAACATGCCTACCCCAATCAACTGGTAAGGAGAAGGGGGCTGGCCTAACATAGGGATGTTATTAGCCATAGAGGTAGTAACATCCGGTTTACAGAAATCGAGCTGGTCAATGCTGACAATTTTCCCTAAATGTGGAAATTGGACAGTTTGAAATACCGTCAAAGCGATAGCAGTGATGGAGTAAAACCAATTGCTTCCTAGAAGGAGATTATAATCTAACAAGGTGTCTAGTACTTCTACTTGAATAGAAACATTTTTTCCCCCAAGCTCAACTAAAAAGGTTGATATGAGACCATGGGGCTGTAAACCTCGTTCGTCAAAGGATTTCAGAGTCATAGGTGATGTACAATCTCGGGAGAGCTAATAGCTTTCCAACAAGACAGGGACAAAACCGAAGTTGAAACTCTTTCATCTAAGATAGTTCTAAAGATCTTCTTTCTGACTACTTTCGTGATGATTTGGAAAGCAAGTTTGTGAGATAGTCTAGACTTATAGTTCTCGACATTGAAATGAATCAAATTAGTATTGTCCGGGTCTAAAGCTCCTAACGCAGTCAATAAGTTTTTGTGTTTTGTAGGACAACTTTGGAGTACTTCCAAGGTAGACATTGCACAAGGTTCCTGAGCAAGATCTTCAACTACATTATAAAATTGAGCAGCTCAGGCATTATGGTTAAAAATAGCCTTCCTAAGAGTACTCTTGGGTGGAAACAAAACCATGTAGAGAGTAGGCTTCTCGATGGTTAGGGGGACAGTAGACGAGGATTCGGGAGAACCACTAGAGGGAGCTTTTCCTGAAGAAGAATTATCTTCTTTCTTATCGGCGTGTTTGTCATAACTCTGACTTTGAGTTTGCAAACTAATAGTATCTAAGGACATCATGCGAATTTCCTCTGAAGAACTAGAGTTTCCCTGATTAGACATGTGGTCTATTAGTTGCTGTTGAGAGAGAAAAGGATCTGTGAGAACTGCGGGTGTGAGATTTGTTTTCAAAAATTGGGTGATTTCATCTCGACGAGGACACTCTTTTGTGAAATGGTCACCTCTGCATAGCAGACATGGATATTTTTCTTTTCTTTTCCCTTTATCGTTATTGTTGGTGGCTTGTTTTGGATTCTCCTATTGGTTTCCAGGTTTTTTTGTTTTTAGCTTTACCATTCTTTTTATTGTTGTCGAGCATTTGGATGCTCTAAGTAGGGGTGGAAGTCTCTTAAGAACCCGTGTCAACCCTCCTCTTTATTTTGTCAGTATATTTTATCGGATGCATATGCTTTGCAAGTCATCCCATCACTATGTTGTATTATCCCACATTCATGGGGAGTAAGTAATAGTTGTTAACTTGTATAGTTATTATGTTGCATTATCCCACATTCATGGGGGGTAATAGTTGTTTATGTTAGACTTAGTATATAAGTATGTGTTGAGGCTAATGAAAGCATCGAAGAGTTATTTTGTATTGAGCTTTCTCAAAGGAGGTTGCCCCCTCGAAGTGGACCGTGATCAATAAAATCTCTTTTGTGCTCCAATATTTCTGCTATATCATGCATTTTGATTGTTCATTGCAAGAGGTTATCCACATTTGGAATCAGAGCACTTTCCTTGGCACAAGTGGGAAATTTTTTTTTTTGGGGAAAAAAAGGGCAAAATTGGGCGGTGACTTTCACATCCATTTAGGAAACTTTATGTGCAGATTCAAGAAAAATAAGTTGCATATATGAATTCCTCTTTCAAAAATACACAGTTTCAAAAACAAATTCATCTCATTTGGAGTTATAAAAGTGGAGATATCGTGGATTTAAAATCAGAATTTTTTCAGAATTTTAGTGACGGCCGCGGAAATTGTAGAGCGAAAATATTTTGACCGGGTGCCCAAATTTCTATTCCAATTTCATCGGTAGAAGCAGAGTGGTTGTTCCAGTTCTAGAAACAAGCTATAATAGTGATTCTGAGCAATATAGATCGGGTTATGCTCAATTTAAAAGTTTTCATCTCCAAACCCTGGCTCTAATTACGGGTTTTTGAGCATTGGGTGGAATTTCTACCACATTTTTTCTGGCACTGTGATTATTGCAGTAGTTCTTCTTATTGCAGCACTATTTTTCATTCGGATCAGGGAATAAACCCTATCCGCTTAACTGTGGGAAGTACTTGGGCATAGCCCTAAAACTCATTGTCAGGAGTACCACAGGAACCCCGAAGTAGCTGGCCATTGAGAGGACCTGCCAAGTGAAAAGTGAAACGACCCCCACTAGATTGACTAGATTCCCATCTGTAAGGAAAACCAAAGAGCTATCGTTTTTGGCCGAGCGGTTAGCAGTTTTATCTGCGCTGTAAAGTGAGGGGTACTTCCCCAATACTCAAGCCTGAGACAACCTTGGTGGCCGAGTGACCACCTTTGAACCATTAGGAAGATGCATATACCTGGGGTCCATATCTATTTACAGTTGATAACACACATAATTCTAGAATTGTCACAGATCATTCACTCCAATTAAAGTTGATAAAGAACAGCTTTCTAGCACCGCCACATATCATTCTTAAAAAAAAAAAAAAAAAAAAAAAAAATTATGTTACAGCCATATATTCATTGATTTAGCTCCGTTTCCCTTGAAAATTCACTGTAACCCATGTCATTCGATTCTATATATTTCATTCATTGAGGACCCTACCCCAACCCCACTTCCCGAAGCCTGAAATTCCATCTCCTTCTTTCACCCCGCTTCCAAAATTCACATTTTTTGTTTCCTCGTCCCTCAGAAAGTGTCCACAACCTAGTTACCCACTCTCGTTTTTCCCAACTCAAAATTTTCCTTTTCTAAAGCCTTCTCTGTTTTTGTTTTTCCACCCATTTTGAAAAAAAAAACAAACAAACAAAAAGAAAAACATGCTTATGGTTGTCCCTCATGTAGGAGCAAATAGACAAATGGCAGAAGAACTTGTCACCCTCAAGACCAAACTTGAAGATCTGGATCAGATATTTCTCAACCTCCATCTTTAGTATTCATCCATGAGCAACCAGCAACAGCCTGAGTCTTCTACAAGCACTATGTTCTCTACTTCCAGCAACTTTTGTGGGTCGAATATTGAATTCCCTCACTTCAATGATGATGATCCAAGTGGATGGATACACAAGGAAGAACAATACTTTAATATGCATAACACTTTTGATGTCACAAAATTCCCACTTGCATCATTTCATTTGGAACGTTAAGCCCTTCAATGGTTCTGTTGGTACATCAAGGATCATGAAGAGTCCCAATGGACAGATTTTTTCCAACTCCTTTTGCACCGATTTGGCCCTAGTGGTTTTGATGAATTCACAGGAGCACTCACCAAAATTTTCCAGACTGGCACTGTGAGAGACTATCAGACAGAATTTGAGAACTTAGTCAAGCACACAGAAGGATTTTCTGACGCATTCTATAGGAGTTGCTTTATCAGTGGTATTAAGCATACAATCCAATTTTACGTTACAATGTTCTATCCCAACACAATGATGGAAATCCTAGGGTTGGCTAAGTTGGCAGACGACAATATTAGGCCTCAGCAATGCCCCAAATCTACTTTTGTTCCATTCAAAAATATGGTTTTCCAAAGACATCCAATCCCTCTGACTCCTAGAACCACTCCTATCCAGCATTTGTCTGAAGCCAAGATGCGGGCACATAGGGAAAAAGGACTTTGTTATAATTGTGATGATAAATTCATTCGGGGACATCAATGTACTGAACATAGGTCCTATTTCTTGGATGTGGCTTCTCCACCTGCACTTGAAATTTGTGACGCTACTCAGGATCCAGTAGACGATCAGGTTGACATTCGGTAGCCTCCTATTGACCCTCATATTGCTAAACAAGTTTATTGTTTTGTCCATCCTTTCTTCAGCTTTAAAGTCATGGTTGCCAATGGGAGCACCTTACCTTGCAAAGGAAAGTGTCACAGTGTGTGTATCTCTATTGGAGATTATAACTTGTGCTCTAACATGTTTTCCATACCCCTAGGAGGTTGTTCTATGATTTCGGGCACTCAATGGTTACGCACACTTGGACCCATCTTATGGGATTTTGCTGAACTATGGATGAATTTTTTAGTCAATGGGAAAAACACGCATTCAATGGCTTACAACCAGGGTCTCTCAGTATCATCAGTTCACATTGCATGGAAATGATCCTTAAGAATAATTCACATGGTGTCATCACTCAACTCCATTTCATTCAAATGCAACCTTCGACAGTCTCAAATACTCCCTTGGATCTTTCATTCCAATGCACCCTTCAGATGCCTGATTTTCCAAGCCCTTCACTCTTGAGAGTGATTTTTGCGACAATGGACTTGGTGTTGACCTCTTTCAAGATGAACATCCCATGGCATTCATCGGTAAATCCCTTCCTAGAAATAATTTATCCACCTCCACATATGAGAAGGAAATGATGACTATTTTGCACGTAGTACAGAAGTGGTGGCCATACCTCTTCAGGAATCCTTGCTGCATCAAGACTGATCACTAGAGTCTGAAATATTTCCTGGAACAACGGGTCTCATCCCCAACACAATATAAATGGGTTAGAAAACTTAGGGGTTATGACTATGATATCAATTACAAGAAGGATAAGGACAATCTTGTGGTGGATACTCTTTCCTGCACATTTGATGCCCGTGTCTCTCTTTTAGCTATTGCTATGCCTATTCCAACTTGGTTACACTCTGTTGAACAAGGCTATGTCAATGACTCCACATTATCTAAAATCATCCAACCATTGGCCAGTAACCCTTCTGTGGTACCACATTTCTCTTGGGATGGCTCTTCTCTGAGATACAAGGGTCGTCTGGTGCTTCCCTAGAGCACAAATATTAAACATGTAGTCTTTTATGAACTCCATGCTTCTCCATCGGTAGGGCACTCTAGGTTCATAAAAACATATGAGAGGGCATGATGTCACTTCTTTTGGAAGGGAATGAAACGAGAAATTTAATAGATGGGTTCCGAATGTGCTCCTTGTCAGTGCCACCAAGGTGAAACTACACTCCTTTCCGGATTGCTTGAACCTTTGCCCATCCCTACAAGGATTTGGACATATATTTTGATGGATTTCATTCAAGGGCTCCCTAAATATGGAGGGAAGACCGTAATATTGGTTGTGTTTGATCGGCTCTCCAAATATTATCATTTTTGTGCTCTCAGACCTCCATATACCACCTCCTCAATCGCACAAATTTTCATGGACAAGATATTCCTTCTTCATGGAATCCCTTCTTCCATTGTCTCAGACTACAACGCACCTTTCACAATTCATTTTCAACTTACTAACACCAAACTAAATATGAGTTCAGTTTATCACCCACCAATAGATGGTCCAAATGAAGTCATCCACAACTATTGGGAAACTTATCTTCACCTCTGAAGAACAACATCTGTGGGAAAAGTTGCTCCCTCTCACTGAACGGTGGTACAATACTTCCTACCATACTGCATCTCAAATGCCTCCATATGAAGTAATTTATGGTCACATACCTCTAGTACTCCTTCCCTACATCCCCAGCAATTCACCAGTTCAAGCCATTGACATGGTTCTTCGAAACCGACATTAGATTCTTCACCTTCTGTAGGACAATCTTCACATGGCTAGAACCCACATGAAACACCAAGCCGATCAGCACCGTTCTGAGCGCACTTTTCAAGTCGGTGAGATGGTTTTTCTTCTTCTGCAGTCTTACAAGCAATCCTCCTTGAAACTCAAAGGGAATCAAATGCTCGCTCCAAATATCTCTAGTCCATATATAGTTCTTCAGAATATTGGGTTTGTTTCTTATAAATTGGCACTTCCTCCTTCTTCTTGCATTCAGCAAGTGATTGGCACCAACATCATAGAAAAAATTGTTTTACCAGAATGAGATAATGAAGGATCCATCATTTCAGATCCGGTGACCATCCTCACTAAGCACACTTGTCAGCTTCACTCTTGGTCCATCACAAAGGTCTTAATTCAATGGCACAACATGCAACCAACAGATGCTACATGGGAACCGCTCCTTCAGATTTAGCAACAGTTTCCACATCTAAAGATTTGAGGACAAAGGTTTTTTTTTTAAGAGGGAGGGGATGTTAATAACCCGTGTCAACCGTCCTCTTTATTTTGTTAGTATATTTTATCGGACACATATGCTTTGTAATTCGTCCCATCAGTATGTTGTATTATCCCACATTCATGGGGAGTAAGTAATAGTTGTTAAGTTGTCTTGTTATTATGTTGCATTATCCCACATTCATGGGGGGTAATAGTTGTTTAGATTAAACTTAGTATATAAGTATGTGTTGAGGCTAATGAAAGCATCGAAGAGTTATTTTGTATTGAGCTTGCTCAAAGGAGGTTTCCCCCTCGAAGTGGCCCGCGATCAACAAAATCTCTTTTGTGCTCCAATATTTCTGTTATATCGTGCATTTTGATTGTTAATTGTAGTAGGTTCTCCACATAGTCTGGGGTTGCTTGGCAGTTTTTGCTACTGATGAGGACTGGATTGAACCAACAATCCCATCAATAGGGACTTCTACTGGTGGCTTTGCAGGATCAGTGCTTGGGTGAGGAGATTGAGGGATCAAGTCATACAAAGTTCTGGACTGGGAATAGACCAAGTCCAGCTATTGGGTTTGACTAATGGCTTGCTCTTCAGTAATGGCACTTCCCATAGCCACATATTAGGAAATCGGGGGCAACAAATATTTAGTAAACCAATAAGCTAATAACTGATCCAGAATAGGATCCTTAATAAGTCTTCTCCACCTTCTCCACTCATGAATATGATCGGATATGTTTGTGGAGGTGTTCTATTTTAGAGAAGTTAAGAGATCAGTGCCCGTTTCATAATAGATATGAAGCTGAAAGTGCATAAGAAATATAGTTGCTAATGAGCCAAAATCCACAAATGAATGTTGCGGAAGTTCAATGTACCATTTCGCAGCCGTACTGGTCAAAGTTCACTGAAAGAGTCTTAAACGAACTGAATCATCCATAAGGGAGTTTGAAGAACACCACAAATGGAATGTCATGACATGGTTTTTCAGATCATCTCCCTGCTTCCCATCGAACTTTGTAATGTCTGATGTAACCTTACTGGAATGGGAGGCCACGTGGGGTTATGTCAAATGGGGTCATTAATCAACTTGGACAAATCAAGCAAGTCCAAAGTTGCTAGGAAAGGTAACTGATGATTATGTTGCACATACTGGTAATATTGATATGGCATATAAGTACCAGTAGGACCGTAAGTAGACTAATAGACAGGTTGTTGTGATGAAGAACTACCGGAAGATCCACCTGTAGGGGGTTTATTTTCAGGATCGGGACCGTTAGGACCGTCGGGGCCTCCGGGAGGAGGACCACCAGAACCACTAGGAGGTAGATCACCAAACCCTCTGGGACCCCTGGGAGGTAAACCTCTGGAGCCACTGGAACCACTAGGAGGAGGGCATGGATGATTTTAAGAACCCCCCCTAAATTTATATGTATAAAAAATGGGTGAATCTCTCCGATATATAGGAAAATTTGAAGGCTATTTTATCAATAATATAATATGTATATATAAAAATTTTGGTGAATCTTTCATTTTATTATACAATGTTGTAAAATCCTGGAGAATCTTTCATTTTATTATATAATGTTGTAAAATCTTGGCGAATATTTAACTTCATTATAAAAAATTGTAAAAACTGGTGAATATTTCACTGATTTATAGAATATTGTCAAAATAGAGGAAAAATGACATTAGTCAAATAACATGAATCACATCATGATCAATAGAACATGTAGACTCATAAGCAACAACTGGAAGGTGTCAATGAAACACAACTGCACTGACTAGATTTAGGGCAAGTGGGGACTCCACTTGTTATCTCATCCCTTAATGGTCCCGTGGACATGTGGGGACCTGAATATTGACAAACTGATAAACTGATAGAATCATACATTATGCTCGATCTTGGCCTCCACTAGCCAATTATGGTCATGGAGGCTAATATGATTATGCATTGTAATTATGCCAATTGATTATTGCATTAGATGAATGTTGGTCTTGTGACAATAGGTATCCTATGATCAATGCATAGGAACCTAGTGCATAGACCATTTTTTTATTCGCTTAGCTATGTAGAGCTCGTTTATTTTTTTGAATAACAATAAGTATTTGCAAAGAAAATTTACAATCAACGTAAAAGAATTGAAAAATTGAAGACAATTAATTCATGCAACTAAAAGTTAATAAAATAATCTTTTCTCAAACCCTAAAACCAACCTTGATTCAAGCTACAAAAAAAGATTAAATCAAGCATTGAATGAGAACTAGAAGCATTCAAAGGACTTAACACAATATTTAACCAAAATACACACAAACTTCAAAAATCAACAAAATGCTTCAAACAAAAGCAATAAACAAACCATAAAAAACTATCAAGATATTCGTGCTAAACACCAACATGGTTTCATGTACGTAAATGAGCCCATTCTTGCTTAGCGAAAGTGTTGTCAAATTAGTAATTTATCATTTAATGTTAGGAAACTATCTATGTGAAGAGATAGCTCCTAGGCCTAGCTTTCTCAAATTCCAGCGTCATTTCCTGTCACATGCAAGAAAGAGACAATGTAAGAGATAAATATCAAACCATCAATCTTAAAATAAGCTGCATGAAGGTAATGTAGCTCAAATCATCAATGCTACAACAAAAAAGTACAATGTAGAATCTATTTTTACCTAAAACACAACCTGAAATTCATATACATTGATCGGCACTAGCCAGCAAGGGTACATGGAACACCTAGACCAAAATAAGGCTCAAGAATTTTAATAGTATTAGGCTTCATAACATGGTTCTCTTGCAAGTAAAATTTAGTCATTCAAGTTTGTCCTTGAGTAGTATTTTAGTAATACTCAAGCCTACCATTGAACTTCTTCTGTTCAAATTTAAATTTGGATATTTTGTGTAGATCCCATTATAAATGGCTCTCCCCATGAGGATCACATCATCATATTTCTCAGGTAAATCCAAAGTTGAAAACAAATACCTTCAATTTTATCTCCAGTCTGTCCAAAATGATATCTTCACTGCAATTAATGCATCAATGATCCAATCGTCTGACGATACGTCGTGGCATCAACCAAATATGATGAATCTTCACATAGTATCTTAAAGTTAGATTCCATAGGTGTGGCTATCACCTTACCTTCCAACATTCTAAAACTCTTCAGAATATCCACTGCATACTTTCCTTAACCAAGGTTAGTCAAGGAAACGCCTTTTGATAAATCCATCTCTAGCTCCTTTCTTGCTTCTTTAAATTCTTTCTTGTTTTTAATTTTTATGATCTCCATCTCCCTCGATTGAGGTGAAGTGTGTGTTAACAGTGGCTCCACAAGGGGAGAACATGCTCCTGTGGGATGTTGAGATCCCAACGGTCTTCAATGATGTTTTTCTCTGAAAAGTCAATCACTCTTTTTAGCATCATATCCCTAAGGTTGGATAAGGTCTTCAATGCACAAAACTTGACCTTAGGAGTCATATGTTGGGATTGTGATTGATGCATAAGCTTTCCTAAATCCCGACAAATACATACCCTTACTTTCTGCAGAGATATACTTGTACTGACACACAAACAAATCCCAGGCCTTATCCAGAATTTGACCTAAGATAAATGTGTCCCAACTCTGATTTTAATTTGTGAATCATAAAGATTCATGCATGCCCAATTTTTAGAATGACAAAAGAATCTAGCCTATGACAAAAAACAAGATAAACCAACCTCCCAAATTTGGGACTGCTCATGTGAATGTGGAACAACGTATTAAGAATGAAACGACTTGCAAAAATCATAAAATGTAAGATATAATTGAAATCAATGCAATGAAAAAAATTCCTAGCAAAAATAAAAATTTGCCACTAGCCTACACCATTACCCAAAACAGACAGAACTCGTCATTTTTTTTTTCTTTTTCTCTTTTCTCTTTTTTGTGGCCCTTTAGGGTTGTTACTGAAAGCAATACTTTAGTAATTGCACATTGACTGACATATGTTTTTCTTCTCCATCCAGATTAGTTAGATGAAAATTGTTCTTCCCTGCTTTTTCACTTTATTTGGGAAGGGCCCAACCAAAGGCTATTGAATTTACATTGTTTCCCTAGTTTCTCCCTTTTCATGTCCCCTTTTTAGCATACTTGAGATGACATAAGTGATTTCAACAAAATTGGGCACAAATATTAGTAGGAAATTTATGCTCCCAAAGGACTGGATACCCTTCTTACTTTTGGGTAACTGAATCTCTTTTAAGATTGCATTCTTGTTGGATATATTTTTACCTTGTCTTTTGGACACTAGATGCCCCAATAATTTGCCTTTGACTACCCCAAAAACAGACTTCTTGGGGTTAAGTGAGAATCCAAAGGATCTATGTCTATCAAATGTCTTCCTCAGGTGCATGAAATGGTCTCCCCTGTACTTGGAATAAACTGTCAAATCATCTTGGTAAACCATGATAACTTTATTAAGGAAATTAGAGAAAGCATATGGCTCTTTGGAATCTGGTCCCAGTATTTAACAATCCAAAAGTCACACAGACATGGGAATACGTTCCACAATGACGGTGAATGTTGTCTTGTATTGGTCATTTTCATCAACCAACACCTGGTTGTACCCTGAGAATCCATCCAACATGGACATCATTCTAGCACTTGTAACTATAACACATATTCCATGCTTGGCAAAAGATAGTTATCTTTCAAGGATGCAAGGTTCAAATTTCAAAATATTGCAAATTCTAATCTCATCGTTCTTATGGACTGGTACAACATTGGATGCCCACTATGAGTAATAAGCAGGAGTGATGATTTCTACTTTGTACAACTTCTGCAACTCTTTTTGTATGATGGGAGCCAACTTGGGATTGATATACCTCTGTGTCTTCCTGAAAGGTTTGGCTTGTTCTTTCAAAGGAGTTTTATGCTTGATAACCTCAGTACTATAGGTTTTTATCTCATCATATGACCATGCAAAAACATCTTTATAATCACAGATAAACTCCTCAATATTTTTCCATTCTAGAGTGCATACTTGAGAAATATTCACTGGTCTTGGACTTTCCTTAGAACCCATATTGATTTCAATGACCTGCTCATCCTTATCAGTGACCTTTGAACCTTTAAAAGCAACAGAATCATCAAGAATTTTTTCCAAAGGTACCAAACAACTAGGGATTTTATTACTTTTCAGTTGTACCATTTGTTGCTCTGGGTCACTATTTTCTTATCCCCGATCAATCTAGTGAGAGTTAGTTGCATTTAGACTATTCAAAAAATTCACAATACCTATAATCTTCAAATAGATGCTAGTTTCTGAAGTTGTCAGGAATGGATGGTCGAAACCTGACCTCCACATGGTACTTTGAAAAGGACTCATGTTGTGCATGGTTCAAATCCCACATTTGAACCTATCATAGCATCTACTTGTTGATTAATGATTTTCATTTTGTGGGATAGAAACTATGTCAAAGGCATCAAATGCCTTGTTCTCATACCATACATGATACAACATGTCAATATTGCTTCAAATGAGAATATTTTGCTTCACACTGGTTCCATACTTGATTCACAATCAAATTTGAAATTTTGAATTTACTTTGACTTTTTAATGTTTTAATATTGAGATCCTTTACTTGTTTCAAACCGAAAATCAAGGCCTCATATTCAGTCACATTGTCAGCTGCATCAAATTTTAAGCAAAATGAATATGGAAAGGAGTTATAACTGGTGAAACAAAAATTACCCCAGCACCTGCACCAAATCGGGAATGTGCACCATCAAAATACATGGTCTTGAATCCCTCATGCATGTTTTTAACTATTAGAACAGCCTCTTTCGTTGGTGAACAACCTATTTCGTTGGTGGCTTATCAAAAACCAAGATCATATAAGTTCCCAATCAGGTTCTATGTATAGGGGCTCATTATTAGGCTGCTTTGGGTCCTCCACGTTATGCAACAGTTATTGTTCTCTAAGTAACTTGACCACATAACCATCTCCAACTGGAATACTATCCTGATAGCAATAATTTGTGAGTGCAGATAAGCTCTGGATACTAGCCTGCTATTCCAAAGGCTAGTACAATAACAACTACCAGCATATGTTAGTATATGTTGTAATACATATAACATATACAACTATGCAATAATGACTACTAGTACAAGTTACTTCAATGACACTACCTACATACTAGTACAAGTTACTTCAACAACACCCCCTTTTGGCCTAATTCATGATTTCTTTGTCAGCTATTATCATTGTGAAACCTGAAACCTGTAGTGTGCATGCCCTTTCATTATAAGCATTTTATATGATGGCGATAACTGTGGAATTTAGGCTCCTTCGGGATCATTGGGGACTTTGAAGTTTGAAGACCTGCCACAATTTTAGTTTAGTATAGCAAAACTATATATTTTGCATCATGTTTTAAACCATAGAAAAAATGGTCAAGAAGGAGAACATACTTCTTCAGTACAAATGGACAATCAAAAAAGGGCATGAGTTGAGCATATGGAATCATCTCTTTTCTCAATCTCTTAATTTCTTCATCGTTAGCTAGCTATTTATGATACTCAAGTCAGTTTGTAACAAAAATGAATAAATCTATATCAAAACAGTTTATATCATGGTTTCCTATTGAGGTGGCAAAATTCAAGGCTGAAAATTAACTCATGCTTGCTAGCCATCCACATTCTCACTATGCTTTGGGAGATTCTCACTCTGATTTGGGAGATATTTAGTTCATACCAAAAGAACCAAAAATATTTAACTAAAAAAAACCTTCAAATGCAAGGGAAGTTATACCTTCCATAGTCGCTCTTCTTCTGACCTTTGTTGCATGAGATAGTAGAATTTTTTTTCCATCTATTTGAGGTATCACAAGAAATGTTAGGAACTGAAAAAAATGTTTATCTTAATGAAGATGAACTTTTGATTCTACAAAATCACTTATATTGAGGGACTAGAATTCAGGCATACTAAGTGATCAAATTTGGCTCTTTCAACTAACCTAGTGTTCTCTTGACATTCAATGGCTTAGTGTTCTCTTTGACTGGGGGATTTGGCAAGACCTGCAAATTTGACAAATCAACACTTTAGAATATGATAAAAATATAATGAGAGACACTTTGAATGTTATGTTGAACTTCAAAAACTAATGAAGGAATTCAAGCCTAGCATCATCATTGATAGCATAAAATGATTTGTTTAGATTCAGAACTTACTTGTGGCTCATCAGTTGTCCATGGCAACCCTTGTGCACTTGGTATTTGATGCTTTTCCTCCTTAATCATCTCCTATTGTATCTTTTTCATGAGTTGATGTTCTTTCAATTGGCCTCTTTGCTGCAAAAGAGATCATCTTTGTCAAGCCATGTATGGCATGTTTATGGTAACAATTTTTTCTGATAGCTTCTACTGTAACAACTCTAGCAATAGTTACTGTAACCATGTATAGATATAGCTGGTGTAGTAACAATTTTTGGGATCATCAATAGAGGTGTTTGGTTGACTGCTAAGACTAAAGATTATGCAATTGTGGGGTTTCTATTAGTAAGACACAAGTTGATGAAGTTAAGCTCTAACAATGGTTTAGATGGTGAGTAATTCAGCACGATTTAAGACTTATTTTATAAGATATTGTCCACTGGAAAAACAATATTCACTTTCACAACATTAGATGTTGTCAAGTTTGATTGGCAATGACCGTGCTAGCACATTACATATTGTCATTTCATGATATGACCAATGTCACAAGATCTAACACTACTACTAAGATCAACAAATATGCTACAATCTCATCTAGAAATGAATGAAAGAGTGGTCAATAAATACAAGCTCTAATACTGTACCAATCTTCTGACTGTGTTTGACATTCATTATATCAAGTGGGTGTGGTTTCTTTAGAATGAAATGGTAAAAAATGAAATAGGTAAGTTTTTCTAACACCTGACTTACTATGTAGAATGCAGATGTAATTTCTAGGAAGTACTAGGCTTTTGAGTATCATAAGTTAATTAGACAAGTTTAGTGTGGGAAGAACACAAGAAATGAAATGAAAGCAAAAAAAAACCTTTAAAATGCAGGAAAGACAAGAAGATAATGTGTTGAAATTAAATCACCTATATATGTACAATTTAACAAGACACAATCATATTATCTTGAGATGAAAGTGTTTGGAGAAATCACCAGGAATATTTATGTCTATACCTCTGTCAGTAGTCTAAAAGGTCGAGTAGGGGTGGGCCTGACTTGTTTCTTACTTTTTTCTACCCAGTTCTTCCATTCTAGTGATCCTTTTTCTGTGGAATCAAAACTCTGACACAGATGCAAAATCAAACAAGTTTTATCAATACAAATTTGTAGAAGACATGTGACACCCAGTCTAAAAGTATAAGAAAATGCAGTTATTTCTAAACAACTTATTGAGCACAAGCATCCAAAGACTCTACTGTAGAATCTCTTAGAAACCAGAAAACAAATGTAGATAGATAAGTATATCAATGGTCAAAGCAAAAGGGGATGAATTAACTCATACTTTTTTGCTTCTTCTTCAGCTGTCAGAACTGCGAGGAAAAATGGTCATTTTGATTTTCCTAAAAAGGACATAAGAAAACATAATTGCTTAAAGAAAAACACAAAATAGGACCTTAGCATTGATTCTTAAAGTGCCAAAATCACTATTTGGGTTTCAAATTTCTCCCCAAAAACTAATGAATGTGATCAAATATCCTTCAATTAGGTTGTCAGAAATGGTAGGGCATAAGGATTCTCCTTGAAACAAATAGATCAGCATATTTCATCAAGAAGGTAAGGATCACTACTTGGGATTCTTTCAGACAGAGCAGCATGGAAATGAATTTTGAAAAAAGAGGATTCAAATCATGAATGTAGATTCTTTTTAAAACTTTTAGAAAGTGAAGAAGAAAATGCTTTGGATCTGAAGGTCAACAGGGGCAAGATTAACAAACAAAAATCAGTGAAAAACAAACCCATTTCCAGTACAATAACAACTACACTGCTTGTATCCAGAGCCTGGAATACATCTGCCACCCCTTGCTATACAATCATTTTGAGCAGTTATCAACTGCAAGTATTATATTTCATTAGAAAAATGCATCAAAAGTAAGTCAATCCTTTCAAGATTTTTATGTGCAAAGAGGACTTAACCTTGTATAATTTTTAAGTTCTGCAGGGTGTCCTAGTTCTACCCTAGGTAGATTGAAATTAAAGTACATTATTGTTATGGTTAGGAATTCTTTGAATTCACTTCATTATTTAAATAATCCCATCAAATCTCTTGTTGTATGTGGTAAATAAGGATATTAGAAATATGCCTTACTATCTAAAATGACAATGCTGTTTTTATTCTTACCTAATAGCATTTATCAGCTACCTGCCATGACATGTTAATAATAGAATGCTAACTACATAATTCCCAATGCATTTTTTTAAACCCAAAAGGTTTCATAAGATTGGCTCCTGTAGAAGGAATAATGCCCTTTCTGTTATTGTATCTCTTCGATGAGCCAATTTTGTAGGATTCCAAGGCTTACTATTGGGTTGTACATGATGTAATAACCTCATGTGTAATTAGCTATAAAGAAATCAACCAACAAGCACAACTTTTTCATCATATCAAATCCTAGTCATATGAAACTTAACAACATTACAAAGAAACTACAACCCTCCAACATATTTTGAAGCAATCACTGGGATCATGAAAAAACTACAACCCTCCATGATATCCTTAGCAATATGAGGTTCATTGCTTTATCATATAACTGACTCAACAATAACGGCATGGTGAAAAAACCCAGATGGGATTTTGGGGACAAAATGGGACGTGCTTGTCACACCACTTGTTGGCATTCATGGACATCACTTGGTGGTAGAAGGTGGCACAAGCCACATACAAGGGAAGTATGCAAGGGAGGACAACATTCATCAGTTTTTTGGGATGATATTGGTTATAATGCTCCATCTGAATACACCACTCATCACAGAATCTTGGCACATGAAGGTTTTGGATGCAAAGTCAATGGAGTAAATTCAAGAAGGGAATGGGAAACTTGGGGCATAACACAATGCCAAGATAGACCCTCTAGGGTGGAGCCACTTTTTAAATCTTAGAAATTCATTAAACAACAAATATATGAATCAATATTGGCTAAGAAATCAAAGAATATTTCATTTAGTGCCACTAAAATGTAATGAATGAAACATTAATTCTTGAGAAAAATGAACGTCCATATGAAAATGATACAATGCACAAAATACACAAATCTTCTGTAAATATGTTCAGCAACACTTTCTGGATTATCCACTGCAAACAATCATGAGACATTGCATTCATTAGTGGACAATGTGATAATTAAAAAAACATTTTTTATCATGAAAAAAATTGAACGTAATGAATTGCTATTGAGCCAAGGTTCTTACCATTTGAAAAGTGAGATGGTATTGTAAAGTTAGTAATAAACCCTGAAGAAACTTTTCTCTTTTATCTGTTCATAGTAAGATTCCTTGAAGCTTGATATTGTTGTGATAGAAGATCACATGTTCCTATCAAATGCATAAGACTGAAACCCAAGAAAGAACACTCTTCAGATCTGTCTGAACTAATAGGCGATGATATTAGTGAAGGTTGGTTAGAAATAATGAAAAGGCCAGGTATGCTTTCTAGCTGTGCATTCAAATAAGAATTGCTGACTTTTGGATCAAAGAAATCTGTGGAGTGTAGATCATTTTGAACATCCATATCATTTTCATTTTCTTTAGGGTAAATTCCATTCTATGTGGATATTTTTAAAGGGAGCAGGGAAAAACCTATAACTCAAAAATTATCTTTCATGGAACTGAAATAGTTTTTTCCGACCAATTGGAAAAAACTCATATAAAGTGAGAACTTTTCAAGGATTTAATTGATAGCAATGAAGAGACCTAAAAGACTCTACAACATTGACAAACTCTGTCAATTCTAAAAGTTACTATTGGTTCCAAGCACTATCACTGTAACTATCGAGTCTCGACCTCCTCCCTGGATGATTGTAGTGTGAAATCCCCTTGAAAAATAAATTTCAAACCATAATATCGCAATGGAAGGGATGCAAATATTGGTTGTTCAAGTTATGTACAAACTCTCCACTATAGTCCTAACATAATGTGAAGGCCATAGCAATTTTTGTGCTTTGTATGCCATGCTGCATAGTACTGACATTCAACTTCCAACTCACCACAAGCCAAGTAGTGCTTTCCTTACCATGTGAAACCTTTACTGGGACATTACCAATGTCCTCTCTTCGCATTATCATCAAAGAATTTGTCAGACTATCCATAACTATGATATAAATTATACCAATCATAATATATTATAGTGCATATTCAGTATTAAAATTACAAGATCAAAGCTACCCAATTTTTTAACTAACTATAACAATCTACATATATATACAAAATTATTTAATAGATTAATATTTATGAGAGCACATATTGTGAACGATGCCACAGTTTTATGGGAAATTTAATCACATGATTCATGGGCACTTTAATAATTGTTAGAAGTTTTGCTGTGATTCAGTATTACAAAAATGCAAAGCAACCAGTCAAAGCCTTTGAACCTCTGTGAGTAACATAAGACAGAAAGCAATGTTTCTATTAATAAGAAACATACGATTGAGGTAAATCAAGATTTATAACAGTTTGAACAATGGCATACTCTTAATACTTTTTTATTAAGCAAAATACCTTACTTCTTTGCATGAGGTCATCACCAGAATAGAGATGAACAACATCCAAGCCAACTTCCTCAAACATGGTATTCACTCCCTCAACTCTCACATTGTTGATTTGTTTAATAATCTTCTGTGTTCTAGTTTACCCAAGCTTGGTCACTGAAATCCGAATAATTACAAAACCATCATAAGGGCATGCATTCTCCAAGCTCTGCACTACAGTTCTTCATTTATGGCTTTCAAACAAAATTGAAAGGAGGTGACTAAGGGGCCAGGGGAAAAGGACATGCAAATTTCTACTTCAAATACCAGACTACAAACCATATTTTCACACACATAGCCATTACTGAAACATGAGGAATAAGATCATCTTCCATAAAGGAAACTCAATACAGTTAAGTATTTGCAATGGGTGAAATGATAAGGTCTGAAGGAGTGAACTCAATATTCAAACTCCCCTTCTGATATCCTTCCCCTAGTTCAAGCCACTCTCTCTAGTAGTATCTTATTCTTTGAATGGACAACAAAAAGAAACCAGGTAGAGCTAAGGAAAGATACTCATTACAGACCAAGAGGAAAGACAAGACTAAATTTGCATGAGCCTAGAGGGCATGGGAAAACCACGAACAATATTAGAGAAGCACTCATTTTATGCAAATGCCTAAAACTAATATCCAAATTAGATATTTGAGACATCATAAATGCATGGGACTACAATATTATCATTGACATTAAGAATGGGGCGACCTCCCCACATGCATTTTAATGTGTCAAAAATCATTACCAAATCTAAATCATTGACCTCTAACTTAAAACAATACGGTTTACACAAGTCCATAGAAATTTTAACTCATAAACCAATGTGCTTGCAAATGAGGGCACCTATCAAGCACAAGATATTCATATGAACTCATCCTGGAGTAATACTCTCAGCTTTATGAAATATCCAATAGAATCTAAGCAAGATCATTCTCCCCCAATGCTGCCAGTAGTTCCTTATTAGATTTTTGTTTTTTTGTGCTCACCTCATGTATTAGTGACACAGTCCCATACTTCCTCATTGCATTCTCCTGATTACCATCAATTTCACACTTACACTACTAATTGTTGCAAATCTGAGACCTCAACAAAAGGATACACCATGAAGTTCATCTATCGAAGAACTCTAATGCCAATTTGAGAAGTACCCAAGTAGCCAATTTTTCAAAACGAAACTCTCTTACCACCCATGTGAAGGAATTGTTGGCGCTTAGGGAAGACCCGAGTTATTATCCTTTTATCTTCACACCAACAAACATACCCACAGTGTTGGCCCATTCGGCGACAACCTGTGAACAGGTTGTAGTCTCACCCAAAACAGCTATGGGGTGCCGCAGAATCAGGTTTCTGTAGGCAAAAGAGGGATATTACTATACCTTTAGCCTTAAAAAAGAATACTTATGCAATGCAGAGCTTCGATATTCACTTAAATAGCTTCACAGTTTAGATAAATAGACAGTTTCTTGCTTAACCCTTAACTGGGAATTCACAGCGAAGTAATACTTAGCAATTTATCTTACTTTATCATTCATCTACTTATCAAATGCATAAAAACTTAACAAAACACAACATAAAATAACCACCACAACACAAGATATACATGGTTCACCCCCAGAGTAGGGGCTACGTCCACAGAACTGTGCTTATATTCAACAAGTTACAAACACACAGTTCTGATCTGCGCACTCAGCTGTAGATCTTCTGCGCACTCAGCTGCAAAATCTTTCTTCCAAAACCCTCTACGCACTCAGCTGCAAAGGTCGTCCACGCACTCAGCTGGGACTTGACCTTAAACAAAAAAATAGGCCTTAGCTTCTTTGCATCAAATCATCATACATCAAATTGTCAAAAAACTCCTTAACTCCTTTACATAAGTGCCTATTTATACAAGTGCACTTTTACAATACCATGGGCTTAAACCATGGGACCAAACCATGGGTACTAACCATGGGTTATTTACAAAAAGAGGGGCTTCAACCCAACCCCGAAACCCCTAAGACTATTTTGTGCCGCAACTCCGCTTACAAGCTTCGCACCAAAACCGTGGAGTTGCCAAAACTAAGGACCTTCAAGGTCCGTACCCCAACAGGCCCCTAAGAATCACCAGTGTCCCGTCCCGAGACACTATGCGGCTTTTCCGGAGGGAGAATCTCTTTGGCGAAGATAGTAAATTGCTTGTTGAGGTTGCGCATGATATCTTCAGATGCTTGCTCCTTCTCCACTATCTCCTGCAATGTTGCTGCAGATGCTTCGCTGGCCTTTTCCTGTGCAAATGCATCATACTCCTTCAGGACTTTGATCTGGTTGTCTGCAGCAGTGCTCAACTCCAGAGCCTCGTTAATGAGGGGTTGCACAGAGTTCACCAATAGTGTTTCTTTTTATCTGTACGCCTCAATCTCTTGCTGGAGCTCATTGCTATGCTTCACCTTAAGCATCTTCTGCATAGGAGGCAATGTCTTGATTTCCGCTTTGACTGCATCTAGCTCTGTCTATCACTGCTTGATGGTTTCCTGCAACTTTTCAAATTCTGGGTTATCCTGCAAGTTTTCCTAGGCCTCGATGCTTTCATCTAGCAGATTGGCTGCACTGCTCACAAGATCTGAGATCTTCGTTGCTGAGGCCTGAATATCTCTGCAACCCTGCTCCCCGAACTTTAGTGGACTCTCAGGAATGATGCGAAGTTGAAGCTCTGCAATCTAAGCCTCATGTTCCTCTTTCATCTTCTCTATCTGGCTGCGAGACTATTGTGCATAGTATTTCAGCTTGATGATACTTTTCTCTGGTTCTTCCTCAGCCTACATGTCGAAGTTAGGGAGACTCCGACATGCCTCATCCAATGCTCGCGCTAGTGTAGCTCGCTTTCTTTTTGCTTCCCTCTTCTTCTGCTCTGCTTCTTCCAACTGCGTTGTGAGACTCTCACTCTGCTTTGTGGTATTTTCCAACTGCCTGTGCAAGAAGCTGTCGCATTCTTGGATCTCGTTCATGATTGCCAATTGAAAAAGATGCAGCTCCGTCATAGACAACTTGGTGTAATCTATCCCAACTGTCATGCTCATCTGCGAGCGAGATGCTGCGTTAGTTATTATGAGGAATACACTTGGTACTTGTCCTTTGTTATCTCTGGCAGGCCATTGTCTTGTGTTTGGCTGCACGCTTACTGGGGCACTACTTGCTGCAGTGCCAGTCGCTGATCATTCTGCTAACTCCTTTAGTTCTGTAATTCGCTACGCTACGCCAGTGAGCGCATCAAGGTGCGTAGCTGCAAACTCTGACCATTTTTTGGTTAATACTTCTGTCGACTTCGTCAGAGCCTGATAAATCTCTTCAATCGTCAAAGCGAGCTCTTCGACAATATTCTTCCCCTTTGATGCCTTCGCTTTCTTTCTGGGCTGAGGTTTAGTCACTTCCTCTGCCTCTGGCAACTTGTGCTTATCTGGGCGATTGGGATCTAAGATGGTTTTGACTAATTCTTCTTCTTCTTCATCACCTCCGTCATCTCCACCCTGGTCACCTTTGCTCTGCTGTGACTCGCTTTGTTCTTAACTTTCTTCTAGTGGGTCATGCTGCTGCGTCTAACTAGGACCTACACCCCATCGGTTACAGGGGGGACTAGTATGTCGGGCTTTGTCCCTGCATCCTTCATCCATTCAGCCATCCATTGCTGAACTACTATGAGGATGTCTTCTTGGGTCACCACGTATGGAAAATTCCAGCATGCATTTTTATCATCTGTGCGGGCCTAGATGAAGACATTGTGCATGTCGGCCTTGAAGTTGGCCACTCCTGCATACTGAGAAAATAGCTCATTACTGAGCCGCGGCATCTTCAGGATCTCATACAAAATGTTCATCGCATAAAAGACGAACACGTAGTTCATAATCTACTGTAAGGCTTATCTTGCGACACCCATAGAGATGTGTACCTTGCTGCGCCAGACATCTACAGAGGAACATCAACAAAATGTGCCTCGGTAGGTTCTCTCCATCCTACCAGTGCAATAAGCACTATCAACCATGAATAGTGAAATGGTCTACCTTTCTCCTACACATCGCGGACATCTTCAAGGAATTCCCTAGCAATGTACTCTGCCCATTTGTAACTGTAGCCTTTGGCATAGTTCGCAGCAATACTGACGATCGGGGCAGGTACTTCATTCGGTCTACACTTCCGCATTAGCTTGCATGCTAAGAGCTCTGCAGTGAAGCGAATGTTTTGGTGCCGAATTGTCGAGGTTTGATATCCTCGCTTTCCTTTCGTCAACCCAAAGTGGTCCTTCATGTGCTGTGCCAGTTTCGTGTCTCCATGCTTCCCAACGAATTCGATCCCAAGATCAGGCTCTTCCTTCGGCAAGCCTATGAGCATATGAACCAGCTCTCCATTAATAGGAATTCTATAGTCTCCTATCCATAGGTGCCCATCATGCACCAACACCAATAGCTGCTTGACCACCATGGTAACATGCGTGCTGCGACCAAAGTGGGGGAAATTCACCATCTTCAGCAAGCCAGCAGCCCACTGTTTCACTTCTAGTAATGTCTCTCCAGTCTCCGGATAATGGACAGAGTGCAAGTATTTCCCAGGTGTGAAATGCAGAAATTTCCCATGATCATTCGTGTCGTGGTTTGCGTACTTAAGCCGGTATAACTTTCCTGTCATCGTACTGACCAATAGCACACCCTGTGGCAGCTTAGGGGTGCGTAATGTGAACTTGGCTATCAGCCGAGGTGGTTGAACTCCTGGTCGAATAGGAGAAAGATATGGTGGATGCTGCGATGCAACGTTCTCATCCTCACCGAAGTCTTCAAAACCTTCAGGTGGGAGCTCTACGGAACCATCAGGATTCATCTTGGGATCCTCCGGTGTCTTTCATGACGGCTTGTGCCTGTCTTCGTTCCGCTTAGAGCGAACTTCTGGCTTAAACTTCTTCCCGATAGATCATGTCTGCATTGGTTGATTCGACGCTGGGGAAGTCTCTTTGCGAGGTGCAGATGGAGGTGGGTTGCTCATAAGGTTTTGCAGACCCCTCTGTTCAAATTCTCTCAACAATTCCTAAACTTTGTGATCAACTGACATGAACTCAACTCAAGAAAATGCGTAATGTGAAATTCACGGGTCTGGGTGTCTTCTTATAGAATCCAACGACCAAATATGCCATAAATGTGCATTAAATACACCAAATTTGATAGAGCAGTGGTAGATCTTGTCCAAACGGCGCTAGATTTCCCAAAATCTCATCATTACAAGCAGCTAATACAGTTAACGTACCGACATCGCCAAATCTGATTTTTTCCAACAGTTGCATTTTAAGCTTCGACACACCTTTTTTACTTCAGCAGAACCACTAACTTCAGCTTCACCATAATAAGGACCTTCGACACAATATTGACCTTCGACACTTCGTAATTTTTTCAACAATCTGCTAAAGCTCTCCAAGAACAACTTCATTATAGTCTAGTACCCAATTTCAACTGTTCTTGGTACTTAGACTCTTCTTCTTGCTATTACTTCTGATCAAGGGGTACAGGCTTGTCCTTGTACTTCTTTAATCTACTTCCATTCACCATGGAAGGCAAAATTTCTCCATTCAATTTAGCTAACTGGACTGCACCACCATTAGTAACTTTCTGAACTATGTATGGTCCTTTCCAATGTGTCTTGAATTTACCTGGGAACTTCATGAATTTACTATTGTATAAGAGCACGAGATCACCATTCTGGAAATGTTTCTTCTTAATGTGTCTATCATGCCATGCTTTTTCTCTGGCCTTTTTTACTTGCTGCTAGAAACCTGCAATGAATCTGTCTTCTTCTAGTTCCAGTATCTTTGCTAGCCTTTCCTTCAATACAGCTGGGTCATCCATCTCTGTGAAGGAATATATTCTGAGGCTAGGAACAATGTACTCCATGGGAATAACTACTTCTTGTCCATATACCAGCCTAAAAGGTGTGTGGCTTTTCAACTTCTTGCAAGTGGTTCTATAATCCCATAGTACTGCTGGAATTCGAAGATCCCAATTATTTATGTTAACATTGCAAACATTGTTAAAGGCTTTGACAGTTCCATTTTCTTGAGGATGGTAAGTAGTACTTTTCTGATGATATACTTGAAATTCTTCGGTCAAGGCTTCAATAGTCTTATTCAGAAAATGTGATCCTTGATCACTCATAAGAATTCTAGGACACCCAAACCTTGACAAGATATTATCAAATATGAACTTTGCAGCTGTAGCAGCACTACAGTCCTTGACTGGTTGAGCTTCAGCCCAATGAGTAAGGTAATCAGTTGCTGTAATAGTGTATCTTGCTCCAGATTTCTTTGCAGGGGGATTGATTGGTCCAACAAAATCAATAGCTCACTTGTCAAATGCTTGTAGAGTTACCTATGGAACCAGAGGAATCTCATCCCTCCTGGATGGTTTTCCTGTCCTTTGATAGATACTACAGTTGTGGTAATACTCTCTTGCATTCTTATGAATTGTAGGCCACCACAATCTAGCTATCAGAATCTTCTGTGCCATAGTGTTTCTTGCATAATGACCTCCTGCTGCTCCAGAATGGGCCTCAGCTAATATCAATGGATTTTCATGCTCTAGGAGAGATCTGCATAGTATTTCATCCGGTCCCATCTTATATAGTTGTCCTGCTATCAAGGTAAAGTCAGTTGCTCTAACCACCAGCTGCTTCTTCTGCTGTGTTGTCATCTCAGAGGGTGCAAAACCTATAGACAAGTACTGAACAATATCCTAAAAATAGTCATCAACCATCTGGATGGAAAAAAGATGGGCATCAGGAATACCTTTGTCCAAACTACTGGGCTCTTCTCCTGACTCGAGCCTCGACAAATGGTCAGGCCCCAGGTTAAGTCTTCCTGGATTAACTATGATCTCAAAGTCACACTCCTGAAACAAAATCAGCCATCTGTATATCCTTCCACCTAAAACAGGCTTGTTAACCAAATACTTCAAAGCAGAATGGTCAGTGAACATCTTGAAATGAGATCCTAACAAATAATGTCGAAATTTCTGCAAGGCATAAACCATAGCTAGACCTTCTCGTTCTGTCGTAGTGTAATTATTTTCTACTATGGACAATTTTCTACTTGCAAAAGCAATAGGGTGATCAATATTACCTTCACATGACTGAGCCAATAGAACTCCTAGAGCAATGGAAGATGCATCGACATGCACATGAAACTCCTTATTCAAGTCAGGGAATACTAAGATAGGGGCAGTTACCATCTTTTCTTTCAGAATGTCCAAGCTTTCCTGGCATTCAGGTGTCCACTCAAACTTAATATCTTTCTTCAATTTATTTTCCATAGGGGCTATAATATGAGCATATCCTTTGATGAATTTCCTATAATATACAGTATGACCAAGCATATTGCGAAGTTGCTTAACAGACTTCGGAGGTGGTAAGTTCACATTAATGGCTATCTTCGCAGGATCCACCATCAATCCTTGCTTGCATACAATGTGACCTAGCAGAATTCCAAAAGGTGCACATAATATACACTTCTTCAGGTTCAATGAAATATGATGCTGTCTACACTTGTCCAGCATAAGTCTTAAACTGGCTATATTCTCTTTCAATAAACCAAAGATAGTCCAATCATCAAAGTAAACTTCCAAGCACTTATGAATAAATTCCTTAAATGCAGATATGACTACTCTGGAAAACATAGCAGGTGCATTCTTCAATCCAAAGGGCATAACAATATACTGAAAATATCCCATTTCTGTAGCAAAGGTTGTTTTATGTCAATCCTCTGGAGAAATTCTGATCTGATTGTAAACTGAAAATCCATCAGTGAAAGAATACACTTCCTGACCTCTGACATTGTCTAAAACTTCATCTGTAAAGGGAATAGGAAAAGGATCATGTAAACAGGCATCATTCAGCTTCCTCAAGTCAACACAGATTCTGATTTCTCCCTTGGTCTTATTTTCTTGTACCACCATAGGGCTGACCCATTTGGACTCTTCGATAGGCTCAATGATTCCTGCAGCGAGCATCTTATCTAGCTCCACCCTGACTTTTTCTTTATACTTAGGATTCAGCCTATAAGGGCACTGCTTCACAGGCTTCGCATCATCTTTCAAAGGTATTTTTATCACTCCTATATCACCAAGGATACCTTTCATTTATGAGAACTTCATCGGGAATAAGTCCTGGTACTCATGGAGAAGTTCAGTCACTTTTCTCACCATTTATTCATCCCAATAATCTCCAATGGTAGCGTACTTAGGCATTTCTTCTGATCCAATGTTTACTTTCCTTGTCTTCACGGGATGAGTTACTTCAGGTGCTTCGACTGTTGGTCCATGTACTTTGCAGTGTCCTTTTGACTCAGGAATATTAATGTTACGTGGGTCATCGTCTCCATCAATGGCGAGGTTATAGCATTCTACTGCATTAGCTTCTTGTTCCTTCCAATCAGGTTGGTATTCAGCTATTTCTTTATCATCAAACACCTTAGTATGGATCAACCTAATAGCTACGTCCAAAGCAGGGAAAACCTCATTAATAGAAAATGTGAGCAAAAAACTATCAACAAGACTATCCCAACTTACAGTACCATGGAGAAGCTCCACCTTCGCGTACCAGTTCTTTGCTACAGGCTCCAGAGTGTGTACAAACCTATGTACCCATTATTCACAAGGTGCATGCTTCCATGCTTCATAACACTGCTCCAAATGTTCCTGAGGGCTAGTCTTACCATTAAATCTGCTTCGTACGTCCTGAGGTTGATCTATGAATCTCAGGCGAAGAAACTTTTGACAAGATCCCCAACTATGAATATACTTTTTATGACCATTCCACCATCTGGCAGCTGTGGCTTTGAATACTGAATCTAGAGTCTCCATTTTCTATGAATCTGGTACTTGCTCTGAGAATTGTACAATAAAATCTTCTGGGTTTGTCAAGCCATCAAAAGTAGGTAAGATTCTTGTCTGCGAGCCAAGCCATCTGATAGACTTGGTAATTCTTACACATCGATGTCCATGTAGCTCATAAAGTCGATTCTGCCAATTCTCTAAGCCTTCATCTGAATCAGTCATGCAAGAACTGTCACACTGCCAATCCACGGTACCTTCAACGGTAGGGTTAACATAGTCTTCTTCTTTAGCTATGATGTTGTAAATATGATCCAAAACATCCTGATCTTCATTTCTGACTGGATATGTGTACCTTTCTCCTTGAGAAGGGTCCAACGTTACTACGACTCTCAATCCTTTCCCTTCAAAAGTCATCTGTTTATTCTTAAGGTTGATTACTACATCATTGTCTATTACCCATTCAATTCCTAGCAAGGCTCGATAGGGGTTTCTATCATAAATTATTTCAATGACTTCAATATCCACTGGTACACTAGGGAATCTTCCCAAGGGCACAATCTTCTGCTGATTAGCTAATCTCAACTGTATAGGGGACCATTCAAGCGTAGGTTTTCCCATTTGTTCCCAAGTTTGCCTAGTTAGGACATTAACTTCTGATCCTAGGTCTAAAATGATATCAGTCATGTCATAATCTCCTATTTGAGCATGCAATCTCATTTCTCTTCCAGTCCTTCTAACTCTATTAACATTTTTTTCTCTATTAGAGCTTCGCTGAGGTTCGCAAGATGCAATAACTTTCTGTAACTCATTCAAAGCATTATGATTTCTTAGTAGCTTCATATAACTTTGTAAAAATGATGTTAGTGTACTTACTTGATCTGGCGAAGCTTCTTGAAACTGTAGCTGCTGTTGATGCTGTTGCGTAGTTGCTACTGATGTTCTTGGATCAGTAAAGTCTTTTCTAGCCTCCATGAATGTTCATTTTTCTCTTCCAACATCGAAGGATGGAATTTTCTCTGGGGTCTTGCGGACCCAAGCCTCGTCAGGATTTTTTCCCTTATTCTACATTTGTGTCGTAGCTCCACTTCTTGTAACAACATTAAGGGATGGGACAGGTCTTTTCTCTACAGCAATCATCTGAACATTCTGAGTGAGAGCGCCATTTCTTTCTTGTATTTTCGCTATCAACTGTGGACATTGCTCAATCACATGATCGATTGCTCTGCAATATCGACATGTCGTAGTTGGGTTCTGACAGTCTCTAGCTACATGTCCTGCCTAATTACAGTTATAGAAAATGACCTGGCCTCGACCTCTTCCAGGCATACCACCACGACCATGACCTATGAAACTACCTCGACCTGTTGTACTGCCATGGTAACCATATCCATCATTGCATTGTGCATCGGGTTGTATCCTATAAGCATCATAGGTTCGCTCTCTCATGATGTCAAAGCTGCGACATTCGTCTTCGTTGTGTCCAACTGACTTACAGAATTTGCAGTAGGGATTCTTAGGTACTTGAACATATCTCTACAGCAGGTAGCAATCTTCGGGTTGATGCTGGCCAGTTGTTCTATAGATCTCACAATATAGGACAGTAGGGTTAAATGGGTTTGGTGCACCAGTATTCAGATAGTTCCTTAATGCTGGACATTGTTCTTTGTCATGAACTTCTGTCTTACATCGTGTACACCAAACCTCTTTGCGAATAGATTTCCCTTTTTTCATGTCGTGAAGATCCAAAGCCATTTCTACCAACTGCGCCTGTATTTGGGCTATGCCAGAATTGTCTCCAACAGGAGCTGTTTCAAGTTTCATAGAAATTTCCAACACCTCTTGTTGGTCAGCAACCTTCTATTGCATAAGTGGAGTCCTGATATGAGGCAATAGTGCTGCAATGAACCATTCTTTATGCTATTCTGGTCCAATAGTAAAACTAACTTGATCCAGCAGAACCTTGAACCTCTGATCAAAGTCCCACATTGATTCTCCTCACTTCTACTGAATTTATTTTAGTTCAGTTATACACTGTGACTCTGATTTAAGATTCTTAAATTCTTTGATCATTGCTTTTTTAATATCATCCAAGATATAGTTCTGAGTACTGGAAAACTTCTTAAACCAGGTCAAAGCGTGGTCTCTGAAAGAGGTGACTAGCTGCGCTCTTCTTGTATTTTGATCCATAATATTCTTAGCAGTTCAAACAGCTTCGCATAAGAACCAAAACTGATCTGGATCCTTTGATCCAGTTCCTTTAAAGACTGGGAGTTTGATATCATCATTCACATGGGCCATAGTGGATCGAGGGGGGGGGGAGAGGGGGAGGAGGAGGGGGAAGACTGGTAGCAGGAGGAAGGGAACTTTCTGAGGTAGACTGACCTGCGATAGGACTACTCGGGCTAGGGTTACTTTTAGATTGCGAAGGGTTCTCAAGGATAGCAGATCTTCGCTTCGGGGTTATAGGAGGGTTTCTAACAAAAGGGGTTTCTTTAGATTCAGATTCTTTTGGACTTAATGAGGTATAATCAGTATTATGGCCACGGATATAGGATTCAAGAGTTCTCTTGTATCTTTTACCGTTGCGAAGAAAACCACTTTGCTCGTCGCAGTCACTTTCACTTCCAAACATAGGTTAGTAGCAATAAATCTAGCAATCTGATTCGATAAGCAATATGCGTTTCTCAGCCAAGAGAATTTTAATTTTCAGACTTAATGAATTTAGGTACTTACCCCTAGGTCCTTTGAAAAACTGTCTTTCTGCTTCGCTGAAAGAAGTATGTGTGTCGATGGCGAACTCCATCACAAATGATTTAAGGGTTCGTGTTGTCCAGAAGTCAACAGCTCTTGATACCGCGTTGTTCACCCTTTTCAACAGCGTAATTCTTTCCGAGGTCCAGGCAGGAAATTGATCTTCTTTGAAGTTTATCTTTCTTTCTGTCAACCTGGATAACCACTGGTGCAATTATATGTGGATACTACCAAAGAAAATTTCATAAATATCAGTAAAAATGTACCTTTGTAAGAAGTCATCTGAGCTACAACGAGGAACCTTATTTTCTTGTTCAGCAAATTTTAGATAGGTATCTTCAATCCAGTCACTGATTTCTTTTACTGAGGGCCTCCAAAACATGTCCCTCCAGGTACGACGTAGATCCCTCTTGAAGCAGATACTAGTTCAGCCGGCAACGGAACCAATTTGTTGGCGCTTAGGGCAGACCCGGGTTCTTATCCTTTTATATTCACACCAACAAACAGACCCACAGTGTTGGCCCTTTCGGCAACAACCTGCGAACAGGTTGCAGTCTCACCCGAAACAGCTATGGGGTGCCGCAGAATCAGGTTTCTGCAGGAAAAAGAGGGATATTACTGTACCTTTAGCCTTAACAAATAATACTTATGTAATATAGAGCTTCGATATTCACTTAAATAGCTTCGCAGTTTAGATAAATAGACAGTTTCTTGCTTAACCCTTAATTGGGAATTCACAGCGAAGTAATACTTATCAATTTATCTTACTTTATCATTCATCTACTTATCAAATGCATAAAAACTTAGCAAAACACAACATAAAATAACCACCACAACACAAGATATACGTGGTTCACCCCCAGAGTAGGGGCTATGTCCACAGAACTGCGCTTATATTCAACAAGTTACAAACACACAGTTTTGATCTGCGCACTCAGCTACAGATCTTCTGCGCACTCAACTGTAGATATTCTGCGCACTCAGCTGTAGAATATTTCTTCCAAGACCCTCTGCGCACTCAGCTGCAGAGGTCTTCCATGCACTCAGCTGGGACTTGACCTTAAACACAAAAATAGGCCTTAGCTTCTTCGCATCAAATAATCATACATCAAATCGTCAAAAACCTCCTTGAATCCTTTACATAAGTTCCTATTTATACAAGTGCACTTTTACAATACCATGGGCTTAAACCATGGGACCAAACCATGGGTTATTTACAAAAAGAGGGGCTTCAACCCAACCCCGAAACCCCTAAGACTATTTTGTGCCGCAACTCCGCTTACAAGCTTCACACCAAAACTGTAGAGTTTCCAAAACTAAGGACCTTCAAGGTCTGAACCCCAACATGAATTCACAAAGAACCTATGTGACTATGAACACCGGTTGTTAGCAACAGAGACTTAATCTGTGTGCCTTGAAATAGGGCAACAGGAGACCAACAAAGAGGAAGACTATAACAATGCCTAGCTCAGGTCCTATGAAACAAGTGGCAGTTCCATAGCACTCATTAAAAAAATTAACTCCAAATCACGTCAAAGGTGGGATGTTTAAGGAAGCAAGGGTATCAAATATGGACAATTAAGACATGAATGGGGATAACTGAGAAGATGATAATTGAACAAAAAAAAACTTCCCAATGCTTAGCCTTCAACAATTCCAATATGCAAACTTCAATATGTAGAGTCCAACTCACAGACCTACAAGATTCTGGTATGTAGACTCTTTTCATTTTGTTATTTATTAATGTGTGGATATGATGTACAATTTTGGTGTTATGGGATAGACAATGCAAGATTTACTAACATTACGGTCAATTTTAAAATCATTTTGAGTTGTGAAGCTTACCTCTTGTAACTCTTCCAAGTTAAGTAAATACATCAGTATTGCAACAAATTACCATGGTACAATGAGGAAAAAGTTGAAAGAATAAGCCATTTTTTAATATAATAGATCGATAATAAATCCATTCATTGACTCAATCATCTATAGAAGCAGAGGAAAAACGTCACCCCAACAAAGAAGTTTTCAAACAGACCTCGATCCCAGCTGCAAATTGATTCTTCCATCCATCCTGTGAATTTTATGAACCAATAATTAGACAATGATAAATAAGTTAATAACAAAAAATCAATTGTTTGCATTTATAGATAATGCATACTCAAATTATTTAAAGTATAATTAATTATTATTTTTGGTCCAGTTAGTTATCAAATAGAATGCAAGAGAAAAGGGGTCCTTGTAAAGCTCCATGTAATTCAATATGGTGCTACCCATGCAAATACACACACACACAAATGCATCTACAATTATAATTAAAGTTGTGTTACCATATCCAGCACCCCAATGTGTAGGATCCGTGGATCCATGGATCCCATATGTATCCGGATCGGATCCACCTCGGATCCACCATGGAAATAGATCCCTTGCAAAAGGAAATGTATCCTGGTCCCATGAAATGGATCCTGTGAAAAATAATAATAAAAAATCCTGAAATTTTCAAACGAATCATGTAAAAAATCAAACAATTCCTGAAATTTTTAAACAGATACTGCAACTTCCAATGCTTCTATGACCCATTGATCACCCCCCAAAAATTATTTTTTAATGAAAAACTTAAAAAATCCTAAACACCTAATGGCTAAAAGCATAAACCCCATTCCTGCTCAAGGTCTGATCTATCCTTATGTCAAGATATGCTCTTGAACTATGATATATCAATATCAAGGTCTTCTCTCAACATTTTTATTTGATATATCTTTATGGTCAAGGTTTGTTATTAAGGGATGATCTATCTTTATGTACTATGTTATTGCTCACTTCACCTACACTGTTCTATAGCCTTTCCATCGCGTTCAAGAAAACCACTTTATTGTTTATTCCCTGTTGATAGGGACATGTGGATGTGGTTCACAAAAACACTATTATGACCTGCTTCAAGTTCATGCTGAAATCGTTTTTAAAGTTATCAACATCACAACTTATCAAATTATCAGTTATGGTACATGAACTCTCTTTTTTGGTGATAACTTATATTTGTTTGTACTTGACGTTTCCCTGCAATATCCGGATCCTGGGTTTTAAAAAATCTAGCGAATCCATATTTGGATCCGGATCCGGATCCAAATCCATATCCTAGTAACTTAGAATTAAAGTACATAAGGAATCACATATCATAAAATGAAGTCAACACTTACAACAAAATTACAAGTTCAAACAGAACTATTATAATAGTGTAACTGTAACCTTACAGTCTGAGATTCTAATTCATTCAGACCTGTCAATTATAGGTACCCAAACACAAGCTATACGTTTGTGATCTAAATTCTATTAAAATTAAGCATTCAAGAGAGATTATAACATGACTGCTTACTACACTTTTGGAAATGATAGAATACCTACCCAAATCACCAACTCTGAAAATACAATAATGTTGCATGGATGCACTTATTGTGAACTTGCATTGATTTCTTACCTCAAGCAATGACTGGTGATTAACAGCACCAGTGCAGTCCTCTCCGAAGATCCATTTATGCTTCCCTGTACATGCCATATGTCCAATAATTTTGTCCAATGATTCCATGTGTGAGTATATTAATAGAAGCCTAATTATATGTTATGCTCAAACATGTATAGCTATAGCCAAGTTGCATAGACGTAAACTATTACTGTTCAATGACATAAGCAATCTATCTTGTGAATAATGATGAAACACCCTACAACATATTAATATAGAAGTAACATTTTGAAGGTTCTAGATGTGAAAACACTTGGAGTAGCCATCAAAAACATATTCAGACAAGCAAGCAAACAACAGGAGTAAAGGGTTTTCACGTAAGCACAAAAAATAGAATAGGTCATGCTAAACTCTATAAAATGACAAAAAGGTTATGCAAATATCTTAACCACCATTATAATCACCAAACAGTTATTTTGGTCTGTACAGTTTTCTTATGAAAAAACAGAATTGACAAATCACATGATGTTTTTGGCATTTGCATATTGTACTTCCAAAAAAGCACATTCCCTGCCACCCACATACTTCTTTTATGATACTTCTGTGTAGAGATTCAAAAGTCAATGGTACCATGGAAAATAGAAAATTAATAAGATTCATCTTTGAACTTGTAATATGATATTCAAATAGCATGGGTGTATAGTTCTCTGAGTCTTACATAGAGCTCATTGTATTTCCAAACAACCTCATGCTAAAATATAAGAAAGTATGTTACTAAATAGCATAGATGTATAATGTTCTCTGAGGCATACATAGACCCTATAAAAAATGGAGACAATTAATTTTGAGGCCATATTTGCAATCAACTTCATACTAAAATATCAGTAAGCATGTGGGACAGAAAGGGTTTCATTGTTAAAAAAATCAATGAACCTCTAGAAATTAACAACCTACAAGCAACAATTTCAGGTCAGTCACAGAATGCAAGTTAGAGAACAGCTATAATTGTAGGATGTTGAGGTGGCTTTGGAAGACAAACAGACAGTCAATCTGTTTCTTTGTAACTGATATTTCGTAAATATTTTATATGGAATGTATATACATAATTCCTTAAAGTGTGACAGATGAGATAGAGTATCCGTGTTGCTTCCATGTACTAGTCTGAACTCTAAAGCTATAGTAGAATCCAGTAAATTACTGTATGCAGTGTGATTTGCATTTGATATATAACAATGCAGTTTTATTGTATGGATGAATGCATAGATACTTTCTATACTGGTGTATATTCTTCTTCCCTACAAGACCTAATGACATGGTAACTATTATAGCATCAAACTCCGGTTAGATAAAGATGAGATAATTTTTTTGATGTCCATAGGTGATCAAAATAGGTCAATGGGACTGGAGAGTATGACAAGACACAATAGTGAAAGCCAAGGAAACTCCTAGGTGACAAAAGAAATACATATGTAAATCAAAATAGTAGTGAATAGAAAGGGGTAAACCTTGGCAAGAACTAAAGAAGATTACATTCTTCAAAAATATAAAAGAGAACCACTACTCCACTCCACATGTAGATGTGAAGGTGGAGGACCTATCTCCATCATCATCAATCAATATTAAAGTCCTATTACAAACTCCGATAATGTCCAACAGGGAATGCTCAGGGCTGAGAGGACCTACATGGGTAATATGGGGGTAGTGCAGGTGGAATCAACCAAACCTCTCCTCACTAGAGAGTACAAAAAGACACAATGGTTCTTCCATCTTAGAAGCTAGAAACCTTTTCCCTATATGAGACCTCCAAAGTGCTAGAATGATCAAGGTAGAAGATTTTCCTCATAGAAAAATTATTTAAGGTAATATGAGAACCTCTTATTCAAAGATATGGTGGAAACATGCAAATCTTTGGGGAGGGAACCTCACGAGATAAAAAAAGTTAGTAATCTAAAACATACACTTACAAAGTGAGAGCTCTACCATGTGAACTACATCCCAGTCTAATGCTTTGAAATGATATATGGAAGTTTGCAACGAATCACCATTTTGAAATTGTTTGTTCCAGATCCTTCTTTTGAAAAATATGGTAACCTTATTGGTTGTTTTCAAATTAGGTATTTTGCAAAATTAACTAAAATTTGAAGCCAACCATTACAGAAAGTGGGAGTGTTGAAGAAACTCCTTGGTAACTATTCCAAAGAAAGTCAGTGGAAATAGAAAAGGTACCTGGGCAGCAACAAGGCCATTGATGCTAGCCATGTCACATAAGAGCATGGCACCACATTTATCAGCAATAGCGCGGAACCTGGCATAATCCCAGTCCCTGGGATAAGCACTGCCTCCATAGATAACAAGCTTAGGCCTGAAATCCAAGGCTTTCTCCTCCAGCTTGTCATAATCAATGAACCCAGTCTCCTGGATGACCTGGTAAGGAAAACTCTTGAAGTAAATCGATATAGCAGACCTATGCCATCTGTTTTCACTTGAAGCAGACCCAAATTTTGTGCTTCTCCATACCCAATGGATGAACATCCAGGGCCTACAAATCAGGGCAAACTAAAACAAATTTACCCAAAGATCCATAAATAGGGGCGAAATACCAAATTTTTAACCTATCTACCATAAATTTGGGTGAATCATCTCCATTTATCCTCCAAAATTGTAATTTTTTGGCAATTTCACATCCATTACTGAAGAAATCGGGGCGAATGTCACGATTTTCCCCATCGATGGGTTGGATAAATTAGATATTAATGATTTTTCACAGTTTAATCGCTATGGCTATTTAGTCAAGGGAAATTATACATAAAATAAAATATGGGCTAATTTATTAAATTAAAAAAACCATTTTAATATTAAAAATTCGCCCACCTTCTTTTGGGCACCCCTTAAAATTCGCCTATGGGCTATAATTCGCCCCTAGAATCTTCCCTGGAGGAGGGCCACCAGACCCTCTGGGACCATTACGAGGGAAACCTCCAGGCCCCCCAGGACCAGCAGGACCATTAGGACAATAAGGAGGAAATCCACCAGGCCCTCTAGGACCATTAGGCCCCCTAGGGGGAGGACCTCCATAAGGCAGTCCTTCGGCACCTCCTGCAGTATGAATAGGTATCCCTCCCATATCTGGCATGTAGGACCAGTTAGGTTTCCCCCATGGCATAAAATTATTACTAGGATATGGAATTCTAGCATAAGGCATTCCTGTAGGGTTGGGTGGATAATTAATGCTTCCTATAGGTACTTGATTTACTATGTAACCATATCCCCAAGAGGTTTGATGGGCTATAGGTTATGCCCCCAAGGGCTGACCTAAATTGGATGGGGGTTAACCACATTTGTTTGGGTAGGAGGGACATAAACCGTAGATTGCTCTATACCATAGGTCTATCCTTTACTAGGTACAATTTCGGTGACAGATAACGTAGGTCGTGCCGAGGGTTGCCCCCCGATACTATAAGGTAATGATGAAACATGAATTGAATGTTAAACGCCAAGTGCAGAATACATGAGAGGATTGGGAACAGACATAATATGGGAGGCGGTGGGGTTGGAAGTTTGACCTAGATTACGTGGAGTCATTGTGTGATATAGAATCGGTTCAATGGGTCTCATAGAATATGCAAGTGAACGATATCCCACAGGAACAGCCGTGGAACGTGATGGTGGTGTGCCCAATATGTAATGTATTTTCTTTTCAATCTCTTGTGCATGGAGAATAGCTGCCTGGTGTTGTCTACGCTCTTCTTCATCTGGTGAAACTTCTTCAGAAAAGTTTAAATGGGTGCCAAATGAGGCAATAACTTGTCCTATAGAGGTGTCCCAAAATGGAGCATTGGGACCATAATCCGGACAGGTAGTATCATCAACATGACCTTCTGTGGGAGAATGGAACAAAGTATTACCTCGAGAAGGTTGTTCGACCAAGGGAGGTGAGTGTGAAGGATATGGTCCTCCACTTTCTATAACCACATTCTCTCCCACTTGGGAGTTGGTAGCAGCTCCTTGGTCGATAGCTTCCATAGGATTTTCTCCTGAAATAGGAATAAAATTAGGTGGCAAGCCCCATACTCTTCTGGACTATCTTAGCTCAGCTAGTTTGTACAGCTCCTATCTAAGCTAGGGTCTCAAAACTAGAAAACACACCAAAAATTTCCCTACTCAAGCTATAGGCCACACAAGCAAAATTAAATGATAGGAGGAGTTCAAATAGTCAGGTCTCTCACTAGGATTGTCAAGAAGGTGCCACTCGCAATATACCTCAAGGGTCTGTGCATAGTAATCTCCCCGAATGTTGTTTTTAGTGTATGGCTCCAAGCAAGACGGCCAAAGGGATTTTCTCAGATAGATAAGGTATCCTAGTGGGGTCTCCCGATATACGCAAGGTACGTGGGAGCTCAAATCAATAGTAGTGTTGTCTAATGCATAACCATTCACAAGGGGCCTTCCTATATACAATCGAGTACATGAAGTACCTTTCTATATACCTCAAGTGTACGTGAAAGGCTGTTCGATATACCGGTGGTATGTGGAAGAACCACGCGAGTCCCACGATGTAATGCGGACAAGTAATGACAGCTCCTATGCTTAACAATGCCCGAACATGTCTCTAACCTATCACTCAAATTTCTATGTAAAATTTAGCCTATAACTACCATTAATTTTAAAGTGGACGGTTAGGTGAATGCATGGAATTTTGATAGAAAAATTAAAACCATGCAGTATGCATATGCAAATATTTCACTTTACTGTTCGTGGTATGCCTACCTACAGGAGGCAAAGAGAGTATTTTCTTTTCATTTTAAAACAAAAATTCCCAAACAACTATTTTGAACCAAACAAAATCAAAGACAAGAAACACATTCCAAACTCATTTTTCTTTTCTGAAAGCAATCAAAAGGGGAAGAGTCTATTTTCCTAAAAGAAAAACAAGAAGCACTCTACATGCATATGCACTCTATTTTTTTATTTTTCTTACAACATAGATAGATCTAACTTAAAACTACACTATTTTTTTAATTTTGATGAGATAGTACTAATGCAAAAGAGACAAAAAAAACACAGAACCTGAAAGCTTATGAGGCTAATAAGAGATCCAATTCCTTATGCTCAATAATGATAATGGCCTAATCTCAATCAAAAAAATTTCTTTTTAACAAGCAAAAAGAATTCCTCTATGGAAACAAAAAAATGAAATTAAGATGCTAATCCAATGATTTTTCTTTCAGTCTTTATAATAGAAATGAAATGAGATCTCACTAAAACCTAAGATTTTCAAAAAAAGAATTCCTTTCACAATCACAACCAACAAGCATGGAAGGAAATGAATAATTAACAAGCCTAGTCTAGATTTTGAATTCTTCAATCAAACCAATCTTTTACCGTAGAATTTCCAACCATGAGCATTAAGATTCTAACACACAAGCTTGACAGTGCAGGGCTGAAAGCAAACAAACTCAAATTTTGCAAAAAATGAGAAAAACTAGTTCTGGAACAAGGCCTATCCGTTGGAGGGGTATTGATAGAGTGGTTCTGGACAAGCACCGCTTCTGGATAACAGGACTCAGGCGGTGGCATCGCTTATGGCTAAGAGAGTTCAGGCGGTGGCACCGCTTATTGCCAACAATAGATGTGCGGTTCCCTGAATATATCTAAAACACAACGAGAACGAAATATCAAGTTAGAAATTGATCAGATCAAGGAAAAATTTGATGGATTGATAATAAAAAAGAGCAAAAATATTTGAAATAATTCAGATTTGAACAAATCTAAAAGTTTCGAACCAAAATTCAGTAAGTCAGATGGCATATTTGACTGAAGAGAGTTGTAGATGGAGCTTGGATTCGAACAAGAGTTCAATAACTGAGGAAGATCACATAAACTGAGATTTGCACTATTCCCCAGTGAAGTCACCAGATTTGTAGTCAGAAATATTGCACCTTCTGCGGACAGAAGCTGTTCCTCTGGTTTGAATGGTTCAGATCCAGAACAAATGAGTGAACGACAAAGGATGAAGACCTTCCCTGAATGTCATAGACACCTGGAATACTGCTTCAATTGTGAACCTGTGTACCTACAAATAGATCAAACATGCAAACACATCAAAGCTACCAGAAAATCATCTACTTATCCATGTTAGTGACTAAGGAATTTAACAACATGTACATGTGAAATCAAAACAACAGTAATCTGGGATGAAGATCAGCTTTGCATTAAGAATGTATGGAGAAGCTTACAACCATTTCCTTAGTGTTGACAAGCCCCTCCATGAGACAAACAATTCATCCCCATAAGCTCCAACTTTGCTCTCTATGCTCTCCAATGACTTGGACTAAGTTGTCAATCCAAGAGCATAACAATACCTCTATAGATCTCCCTCTCAACTATGGATATGAGGTTGTATTTATAAGGCTCAATGGATAGGGATAGTTGAGAGAATTGTGGGTGAGGTGGCTCTAAGATCCTACCATGGAGGATCTCAAGCTCAAACTAGCCCACAATGATAGGGATAAGGGAGGACACGAGGCTCAAGTTCTAGAAGCCTCGAGAAACTTCTCTTTTTCCCATTTTACCCAGGGTACCACTTTTCTTCCCTTATGACAGAGAGGTTTACATGAGAACCTCTTTTGGACCAAAGACCATAGGCGATGGCACCGCTTCTTGAAAACATGATACAGGTGGTGCTGAGCAAGGTACCGCTCATTGACCACAGGGAAAGCACGATGCTAGGTTTTTTCAAGTAGAATTGACAAACAAAGCAAGTTTCCACTCTAAGTGTTGGGATTACGGGAAAATATGGAAGTTAAGGGTCTTATCACATTATGGTGATAGGATTTGGGTATAACACATGGATTTCCTATATAGAACCTGAAAGCCACATGTATGGACTAAAATTTTGAATCTTCGCCATGGGCCATGACCTGGGTATTTATGACCATCCTTGGTGTACCTTCAAGTATTGCGACACTACATCTTACTCACATGAAAAATATTGCTTATGCATGGCCTATGTTGTGGCTTATGGCCCCATAGATGGCATGTAGGGATTAGAGATAGATTCCATGGATTTAGGACCTAGGTTTTTGCACCAAACTATGCCCTTATCCCCAAGTAACATATCATGCCTTTCAAACCTTGAGTTACAGAAGCCAATAGGGATATTTTTCATAGGTACAATTGTATTTGGGTCAACAACAGGAAAACTATAAGTTACCTTTTGTTTTGTTCCACCATGGGTAGTAGTGTTTACCTCACCTTCTTATTATTCCATTGGTTCGTCTCAAAAAAAACTAAATTATATTTATATGTGTGGAGATTGAGGCTCTTCAATTGGGTGGAATTATACCTCAACTGGTTCCACTGATGCTAAGAATGCATATGGAACTGATGCTACAAGAATTGCTAGTCATTATGCTCCTTACATTCCTAGGTACCCAACAATGTGTATGAGATAATAACTTTCCATGGCATTGCTAAATTTTATAGTGGATTTAGTACTAGTTTTATTATTCCAGTAGCCCTTGAAACACTACATGCTATAAATATCTCCTAGGCTTTGTTAATCTCAATCACCAAACTCTTAAAACCTAAATAATATAATTTCAAAATTTTACTCTCCAACGAGACATTGGTCTGAAGGATATTGGTGCATCCTACAATGTGCTCCATGAGATTCTGATTCAAAATTATATGCAGGTTCCATGCATAGAACAACAATTACTAATTGAATTTAATCCTCAATTAAATATTATAAAATCAAACGATTTCATCTTGAAACAAGTGGTCACCATTGAATCAATTTCATGTTTCAAGTGTCGAAACTTTAGCTCGATCATGTTCCTAGCAAAACACTTTCCTTGGTCAAGCAGTTGCCTTGCTTTGATGACTTGGGAGATATTTATTTCTAAATTTGTTTTTCTCTTAATTTTGGTGTCCATGTTTTAATTTACTTTAGCTTGCTTGATGAAATTAGGATTTATTTCACCTAGATGTAGGTGATTACGTGTCACAATGAGGAGCAGGAGAAGCTATAGGGACACAAAGTTGTCCCCTAACGTTACTCCTCTAACTTACCATCCATAAGTCCTTAATGAAACATGACATCTTATCCATCGATCTGCATGGGTTCTTGAGGCTAATGATAAGAGGTGACTTTCCCTCCATCACTCGGTACCATGATCCACTGTACAGAGTAATTATGATCTTAACTATGCCTCAAATTCTGTGTCTCCCTCTTATGGGAATCCCTTTCAACATCTCCTCCCTCATTTTCTCTTTCCTACGTAATTTTGTGAAGGATGAACTCTTTGCAAGGCATGTGGTGAAAATGAAGTGAAAAATTCCTTGCACGTACCCTCTTAGTTGAAGTGTATAATTCTTACCACTTTATGCCTCTAGCTCATCTAAAGATGGCTCATAGACTACGTGCTATGCCAAGGAGGGGATGTGGTGGCCATGGAAATTCCAATGAGTGTGCTAGAAGTATTACGACTCAGGATAATACAGAAGGATACGATGTATAAATCTTACATTATCTCTGACAACTTATGGATGACTTGGAGGACAGGCTCATGGGCTCACACTCTATGATGAACTGGACTTTCCTCCGTAGGCACAATTTTTGGGTGGTCAAAAATCTCCTGAACCGACTTATCCTCCATCTCACAGGTACCCAGAATGAACCCCTGACTTCCTCTTCGATCCCTTCTGCAGCTCCCATGGACATAGAACAACAACCTCCTTCTCCTATGAGGCCCATAGCGAGCACCATGTAGGGAAAATCAACCATCGAAATTTTGCCAGATTATAGGAATACATAACAACTCCCTATTAAGAGGAATCCCTCCAGCAGTGAGGAGGATACCGGAAACGACGCTAACAGCTCTAAAAAATATGGTGACCAAACATCTATCAAACCACCGTCTCCCCCAATGAAAGGACGACCAAATTCACAGCTCGACTTCAGTTTTGGGGTTCCTATTGAGGAGATATGCCCTCCAAGCCATACGTACAGGTTCCATGGTTCTAGTATATTTTCTTTTTTCAATGGTCATCATGGCTCTAGAATTACCTGTTAATCACAATAGTTATACTCAAATTTGTTTCCTCAACACTGCTAATTTTTCTATCACTATGATTTGTTTTCCCTTCTACATGGATGATCTATCTAACTGTAAAATCCTGAATTACCCTGAGGGGCAGGTCTAAAATATTTCCCTGCTACATTATGTTCGGAGAACTGCCACTATGATTTGTACTTTTGACTGTATTATTATTTTGATTCAATAGATTAGTCTCTAAAATTACAAAAAATAATAATTCAGGGTTTATTTATATAGTAACTAATTTCCCTTTTTCCTCTGACTTAGGTGTCCGATAGGGGTAAATGGTTGAAGAAATCTACATTAGAAACAAGGTGTCAATTTAGGTTCCAATAAGGTTGGAAGATAAGGTTCAAGAAACTACACATTAAAAACAAGATGTAATTTAAGGTAAGGTGGTAAACTAAATTCTAAGGTATTCTTTCCCACTACAGATTGTCGTTATAAAATGGCATGTAGTGTACCTTCCCTATATTGATAACTATGATATGTTCCCCATGGCCATATTTTAGTTGAATAAATTAGGTGAAACTAGAACAATAGAGCTAGATTCTTAATTACCTTAGGTATGAAAACATCATGAGCATTAATATTATCAACTAGGATTAATTGGAGCTCAATGATGGTGTTGACATGCTCTATTTGTTTTAAAAGATAGATAATTGGTTGGAAGAGGAATTACAAGAGAGAAAGGTATAAGGTTTATGTTGTATATATGGGTTGTTAGTGCTTAATATGAGTGCAAGACCCATTTAAACCAACTAATTAATGTCTCAACTTTGTCCCCGTGAAGTACGAGGACAACTTTAGATATTTTAATTGTGGTTAGAATGATATCTCTAATGGCCCATTAAATAGTTATGGTAGCATGGAACAAGATTTCGATCCCACAAGATAATTTGGGATCATTCAAAGTGCAAAATAAGGATTTTTTAGGCTCTACCTTAAACTTAATTTCTCTTTCTTCATGACTTTGCATTAAAATATCATAAACAAGATGTATGACATCTTAAGGTCCCATGCAATATAGTAATGAGACAAACCTTGAATATGCTACATATATTCAATTGAAGCAAAATAAAATCTACATCTAAGCGGAATGGTTGTCTAGATGAGGATTTAACTTTATAATATTGACCAACAACCCAAAAAAAAAATTCCCCACAGTGTGCAAATCATGGATGCTAGTTTTCACGAGGGAAAACAATATAATACTCTCAATACAACATTTAAAGAGAGTGTATGTTAGGATATATATATATATATATTATTCAACTTGTCACAAATTGATGATGTATATTATGACATATATACACTCTTAAATACAACATTACAAGGTTCCTATGGTGGTCCACCCACAACATCAACCTCAACGGTGAAATCCAAGTTCCAACCAATTTTTTTTCAAAAATTTATGTCGAGTCTCATATTAATGTATGCTATTTCATAATCTATTATATATTTATATTTGTCCTTTGGGGTTGGTCAAAGGTTCCAGGCTTATTAAGATTTTTATTTTTGAAGGAACGTCTCAATGATAGGGACTAATGGCCATTGTAGATATGCCAGATGTAGATATTTGGATCTTCAAAACTTTGAGAGGTTACAAATGATTGTAAATATTTTGCATGTTTTACACTTTCATGACATCTTTAGTGATGATTGGAACTCTTTGTCATACACTAAAAAGGTGCATAAACACATGTTGTTAAGGTATGTGCATGCAAAGTGATGAAGTGTGTGTATACATTATAAAACTTGGTATAACTAATGTTTTTTTATAGCAATTATGGTTGGATGTAGCCATTAAAAATTCTATCCCTTAAACCCATCGCAAACATTGCACACTTCAATGTTGAGATGTAATACTTACTCGATCGGATGATGAAATTTTTTAACACTAGATACCCAACACCACACTTAAATCATTGGCATTCACATAATAACATTTGTTTCCTAATCCCTTGGTAGACCCCTTCACACCAATCCATGTGGCATTTGACTTTCCAAAGAATCCTACTTGAGGTTTAGGGTCATCATTACATATACATGGTAATATCTAGGGAGGTGAAGGGAAAGATCGAGTTGGTTATAAATATATAGATATAATTGGGTAAGAACTTATAACTTTAGGGAGCGAAATAAAATAAATCTAATGGAATATGGGTATGGGAATGATGTCATCATGTAGTCTGTATTTAGGGCACACAAGGAGTTTGTAGAGAAATGGGAGTGTTTCAAGGTGATATCTATCATACATTATTCTGAGGTGGTATCTATCATATATAAAATTAAAGTAGTTTCTAAATAATTTTGTATATAGTTCCTATGAATAACAATTTAGTAGGTGACTTCATAATGGGTGGCTTTTTAATTATACAATTTTGTTGACACACTTTTCCATATTTCATGTGATTAGTCCAAATGTTTGCAATCTTATGACATTGGTCCAAATATTTGCAGTCTTTTGTCCCTTTAACATGTGATACCTTGTGGATTTTTTGTCTTCACCCATTGGTCACTTTGGACTCCACATTACCATTATGCTTGGTCTTTGACTTACTATGGGTATGCTTGAAGGATCATGCAAGGATGGAATATTTGAACCTAACATAGGAGGAAGGGTATCAAAAATATTGAAATGGACGCCATAAAATTGATGTAGGCCAATAATTCCATATGCAAAGGCTCATTTGATGGCATGGGGCCCACACATAGTCCATGAGTTCTAAAGGAAAAACACTATGGCTACAAACTTCTATTTTGACCTTGGACCGCGTCTAAACTTATTATAACCGTCCTTAATGTACTAAACTCAAAATTCCCATCATATCTTGATATCATGACAATGATTCCCTTTATAAGACCTTTTGTGGTGTCTAAGGGATATAATGATGTCTCATGAGCCCTATAGACAAACATTTTGGTATAATACCCTACATTTTTTCATTGAACCACATCATGAGCACCAAGAACCATGTATAGTGTTCTAATTACCTTCAAACATAGCACCATATCCCACTTCCAAGCCAAATATTCCCTATGGCGGGACAATATGGTGGTTTGGGACCACACACATGTAATATATATCCATAGTAAAATGATATAGTGTAAGGTCCTATATTTTTCATTATACCATGGAATGGTTCTCAAGTTCCATCCCTAATGTACACCTACTCAACTTGTTGGCCATATCTCACATCTAGGCAAAGGATTCCCTACACAGGACCTATGCATTAATGTGGGTTACTATGCAACGAACTTGAGCACCATAGGCAAATTTTCTATCCCAACAGCATGGGTTTTTCTATCAAATGAAGGATCAGTGACCAACAAGAATCCATAATGTGACGAATCTCAAAATGGCCACCATATGCCTATGATAGGAAAAAGGTGGACTAGGGCCTCATGGATGGCCTATGTAGAACCCAAAATCCCCATATTATAGAATAAAAATCTGGATAATCACCCTGTAACATGAATTGGGTCATGAGAACCATCCTTGGTGTAGTAAACCTTCAAATGTGATACCACATCTCAATCACATGCCAAATATTTCGTATGCATGGGATATGTTGTGGGATTTTCAAATGTGATATAACCACCGCCCCCAAAAGTCCAAATTCTCGTTACTTTTAAGGGAGCTTTTTTAAAAATCAGCTTAGAATGGACCTTTAGGGGTGCTTCAAGTGACCCCCCCCCAAAAAAACAAAAATTCATGACAATTGGAATTTTGAGGGTGCCTTTATCACAACCACCCACACAAGTCCAAATTACCATAGCTTTTGGGGGATACTTTAAAACAACCGCCCCAAAAATACCAATTATCAAGCCATTTGGGGGCATCTTTCAAACAACTACCCCCAAAAGTCAAATTATTATGAATTTTGGGCGAGGATTTAAAAGAACTGCCACCAATAGTTCATTTATCATTACTTTTAGGGGGGGTTTAAAAATTGCCTAAAAAAACCTTTTTTTTTGGGGGGGGGGGGGTTAAAACAACTGCCCCAAAAAGTCTAATTCTCATGAATTTTTTTTTTGGGGGGTGGGGGGTTAAAACAACTGCCCCAAAAAGTCTAATTCTCATGATTTTTTTTTTGCGGGGGGGTTTCTAAAAACCTCCCCCAAAATTCTAATTCTCATGACTTTTGTTTTTGGGGGATGGGTGGGGTTTAAAACAACCGCCCCCAAAAGTCTAATTCTCATGAATTTTTGGGGCGGTTTTAAAAAACTGCCCCCAAAAGTCCAATTCTTAGGACTTTTTTCTTTGGAGGGGGGGTTTTAAGAACTGCCCCCAAAGACATAATTTTTTTTTTGGAGAGGGTTTAGAAAAACCGCCACAAGCCAAAAACACCCCCAAAAGGGTATTTTTTTGTAGTGAAAAGAACCCATGCAGTGGACTTTGGGACACAAGAAGGAATGTAAGTTGTAGTGACAACACCCACGTATCCACTACCACCCCTATGAGAGAGAGTGTTGGTGTTAATACCGGATGAAGGAAGTGAAAATCCTTCCACAAATGGAGTAGAAGGTGGAATATAATCAATTCCAAATTGATCCAAAAGGTAAGGGGTTATTGTGTCCCCGAATCCAACACTAGGGTCCACACTAGATCTTGGAGCAGGTGACGAAATACTAGCAGTGATGTTTGGCATGCTGAACGTAAAAATTCCAAAACCCAAGGGAACTAACTATGTCTCAACACTTGACCTTCCTGAGGAAAATTTTCTATGGATAATTGTAAAATATGATAGTCAGGGTCGTCATGTAGTATGGGATGTACCAGCCCCACGAGAGTCAGTATAAACCAGAGTTCCATGTATCCATATGGTTCCTTTCCCCATTCCAGATGATGGAGATGGAGGTAACTCTGGGTTCTCATATGTATTACTCATGGTGAGAACCGTGTGTGAATCACAATGTAGCAAAGGTTTCCAAGAACACTTGGTCCCCTTTCAGGAGGAGGAGGGTCACAAGGAAAATTTCCTCCTAAGCTCGAGATCGATGAGGTGTCAAAAATAGATCCATAATTAATCCAAAAAATAACAAATACTCAACTAATTACAATCCCTAAATCCAACTAGCGCACAAAGAGAAACACCATGAAGAAAACTAGGTCAAATGCAAACAAGCAGAGATGGAGGATAAGTGAGCTCTCTGTAACACCTCGATTTTGACCCCATGGTATTAAATATGTACATGATGAAAATATTTTTATTGAATCATGGCAAGGATATCAAGGAGAAGGCCCTACCATTGATGTTGTGTTTTATGCATAGGATATTAGAATCGATGCCTATGGTTCTCGTGCTAGTTAGGCACAATATATTATGAGATATCATGTAAATATGCAATTTAATAAAATACCACAACTAGCTATGTACTGCAATGAAAGAGATGGGGGATTGATTTCACAAGGAATAGGGAGGAGAGTTATTCAAACCCCTGATCCATAGGGTGAGGGTAGATTCCAATGGGAGAACCCATAAACCCTCAGCTACCCTTTTTGTCCTCTGCACTCAATCATTCAATTCTTCCATAAGTTTGTTAAGGTAGTTAATGCCTTGGGTAGGGAGAGGCATGGTAGTTAATTTCATGCCTGAGAAAACCTGCAGCCTAGGGGAAGCTGTATTATTGCTTATGGGGTAAGTAATCAACCAATAAATGTGTGACTGAATTCATTCATTCCTTATCCCTCAGTCACCAGGAGGGGGGGTTGTTCATGATTTTTCAGTATTCGATCTTCCTCATTCACGCAGAACATTACTTCGTTATCGATTAATTCAATCCCTATCCTCATATAGAGATTATCATCCTGTATATGCAACTACAACTAGCAGAGACATTGTTTCACATTCTGCAGTTCCTATCTTTGTCGATTATTAACTGGAACCATGTTTTCCTATATTACAGAGTGGTTTGGAACCCTATTCTATTGTGTTACAAAGTGGGACCATGTTTTTCTATTTCCAGCATTTATAGTTTGCTATGACATGTACCATGGTTTGGGTTTGAATTGTATGCAAGACTTAGGAGTGGAAGAGATGCAAGATTGGCTTGATAAACCTAGTGAAGAGAGAAACCTCACAAAAATATATGAGTTGTTGGTGAATCTTCTATGCACATCCTGAAGAGAACTGGAAGGGAAGGTATGGCTCGAGGGACTGCATAGTAGAGAAGGGGATACTTCCTTGTGTTGGGTGTGTCAGTATTATGGATGCCAAGCCAAATAGATCTTATGAAGGTGTCCCTAGATATATGATTGAGCTCACTAGCTTAGCAATTCTTCCTTTCCACTGTCTTAGCATCCTGATAAACCCAAATGTAGATTGGATTCGATGAAAACCTGATAAACCCAATGGCATATTGGATTGGATGATAGCCTGATAAACCCAATTGTATATTGGCTTGGTTGAACATCCTGATAAACCCAACTGTCAGTTGGCTTGGCTGAGTCTTGATGCACATTCAACCATGTGTGAGTCATTTCTTTAACAGCCCCATAAACCCAATGGTCTGTTGGCTTGGATGAGTAACCTGATAAACCCAACAATGTGTTGACTGTTGTTCCCTAGTTCTTTGTGGAAAACATGCCCAACTGGGGGGTGGCAGTTGTGTTGAGAGATTTATGAACACAACTAGCCTTATGGTTTGGTGGGACATTGTAGGGACATAGCTAGTTGCGGGACAACTTCATATTCAAGATAATTATTCTCTATTTACATTCTACAATGTATTTACTTAAGGATTACTATGATTGTGTTGAATTTTTTCTAAAGATTCAAGTAGATCTTACTGTTGTTATATTTTTTGCATTTTACATCTGCATATGTTTTTGTTTTCCAATGAATTTTGCATAAGTTCATGGAAGCTAGAAGCCTAGTTACAGGGTCAGAATGCATCTGACGTAAGAATTCTGCACCCCAGAGTCCATCCACAAAGTGCAGAAGGAGGAAATAGGAAATAAAAAAGATCGAGGTAAGTATTTTAGGATTTATGCACCCCAGAGTCTCCTCGCGGAAGGCGGAAGGGAGAAGGTGGAAATCAAAAATCCAAAAGATAGAGATGAGTATTTTAGGATTTCTGCACCCCCATAGTTCTCCCATGGAGTGCGGAAGGAAGAAGGTAGAAGGCAGAAATTAGAATTCCAAAGGTGAAGGTAAATCATTTGACGGGTTCTGCTATCCGAAGTCTATAGAGAAAAGAGGAATGCGGGAATCGGGAAAGTCAGATGAACAATGGACGATCTAAGAAATTCCTCCTCCTGTGAGCTGCATTGAGGAATGAAGAACATTGTCAACAAAAGTCAAAAAGGTCTTGTGAAGGGCAGAAAGGACTTTTCTAGCTGCAAAACGAATCTGTTAAGGGTGGAATGACTGTTACAAAAGCATCTAATCTTCATAATGAATGAATTAGGATGTTACATGACCCATGATTATGGTTAAAGAAGAAGAAATAATTTTTTTGTTATTATGCATATCAATCAGGTGTATGGATACGTTACAAAGTGGTATCAGAGTAGTAGTGGTCATGTTTCTCCCTCCCCGGTGGGAGGGTACGTGACAGAGTGGTGTCAGAGCTATGGGTTTCAACCTTGTCGCCTTTTGGGAACATCCAGTTACGTCACATTATGAAAAACTTGTGCTAACCATAAAATTTTGTGTGGAATAAATAATTGCAGAAGGAAAACTGAAACGAAACATACGTCAGGTAAGTTATAATTTTTGAAATTATTGCGTAGCTAACAATTGTGTCAATGAACACATTTTGCAGAATCATAGTGCAATTGGAAAAGTTGGTTTTGGCCTAACCATGAGGGAGAATAGTATCCCAATGAACTTGAGGTAGATGCCATGTGGGAGAACATACGACTTGAGAATTTTGAGACAAAATCCAATGGGTGAATATATCAAGAGACTCCCCCAGATATTACAGCCACCATGAGTATCCTAGGGGTGGGATTGCAAAGTTGCACAGAAGATAATGAGAGACTGATTAGAGCTCAGGAAGAGCAGAATCAGTTGAACACAACCATGCTATAGATTTTGATAGAAATCCAAAGGCAGATGAACTTTGGGCACCGAACAACAAATCCAGAAGGAAGTGGGAATAGTGCAAGAAGAAATTCCTGCAAGAGGCCCAATACCTCACAGAGAGTTTCTAGATATAGAACGCTTGCTTTGGAAATGTCTCCAAGTGAATCCTTTGACTCCAAAGAACCCAATTTTGGTTCAATCTCTTCATCTCACAAGAATAAGAGGAAGAGGTGTTACCATAATAGTTCACATGGAGAATTAAAGAATCCAAAGCCTTCTATGTTTGATGATGAGGTAAATTCCAGACAAGAAGCTGAAGCTTGGCTTCTTGGGATAAGAAAGTATTTTCAAGTCCAAGACTAATTTGGAAATATGAAGGCAAGGGTATATATCTTCAACATAAATGGAAGAGCATCTATATGGTGGGGGCACCTCAGACAAGTAAAGAGGATTAATGAAAGAAAGATTGTGTGGAAACAATTCAAGAATAATTTCAAGTAGAAGTACCTCTCTGATAGGTACTATGATGATAAGATAAAAGAGTTTCACGAGCTGAGATTGGGATAGATGACCATTGAAGAATTAGCAAAAAAATTCTTGGAACTGTTGAGGTATGTCAAGTATATCTAAGATGATAAAGTGAACATTCAATGTTTTCTAAGTGGATTACCTTAGTCATATAAATATATGATTGAGTTTGATGAACCTCGAACGATGGAAGAATCTGTAAGGAAGGCCAAGTATTACTATGATCAGGACAAAAGAAGACCCGATTTCCATAAGGGATGGAAGAACAAGAGGAATGTGAAGTTTTACCAAAGTAATAAAAGTTTCAAACCCTCTCACTTCCAAAATCAGCAAAGGAAGCCATCACGAGCTATGACTAAACTAGCCAATGGAGCCAAGATATCCAAAGGATCCAAGAGAACCACTTCAATGTTGGGAATGTGGAGGAAACCATATGCATAGGATATGTCCCCATGAGAATGGGAAAGGAAGGAAAGTTCACAACATTCAAGAAGCAAAAATTGTGGGTCAAGTGGAAAGGACCATCTCTAGAATCTATGCAGCTCTAGAGGACCACCAGGAAGATCATCAATCAACTGTAGTTGAAGTTCAATTTAGGATTGTTGAGCAATCTATTTCTATTTTGATTGACCCTGGATCTACGCACAGTTATATCACTCCTAGAATTGTTGAGATTTGTGTTTTCAAGAAATTAAAGCATAGAAAATAATGGTTAGTTCAACTAGCCACTGGAACCAAGAGAAAATTTAGTGAAGTGGTAGAGAAATGTCCATTAGTCATGGATGGGCTATGTACTTATGCAAACCTAAAACTTCTGCCACTTGGTTCCTATGATATTCTCATTGGAATAGACTGGTTAGAAGCACACATAGTTAAGCTTGACTGTTACAACAAGACATTTGAATGCATGGATGAAGAAGGAAATGCAAGGGTTGTAAGAGGCATTCCAAAGGTGATTTCTGTTAGGCAAATTTCAGCAATGCAACTGAAGAAGTTCTGTAGGAAAGGTTGTAGATTGTATGCAACCCATGTTTTGGAGGCAACGGAGAATGAAAATCTTAGGTTGGAGGACGTTTATGTATTGTAAGAATTTATGGATGTTTTTCCTGATGAGATTCTGGGACTTCCTCCAAAGAGAGACATTGATTTTACAATTGACCTTGTGCCTAGATCAACACCAATGTCTAAGACACCCTATAGGATGAGCACACTAGAATTGCTAGAGCTAAAGTTACAGTTGCAGGAATTGTTGGAGAAGAAATATATCAGGTTGAGTGTGTCCCCATGGGGAGAACCAGTTCTGTTTGTGAAAAAAGAAATATGGGACAATAAGATTATGTATTGACTACAGAAAGTTGAACAAAGTCACTGTAAAGAATAAATACCCATTACCTAGAATTAATGACATTTTTTATCAAATGAGAGGAGCAAAGGTATTTTCAAAGATCAACTTGAGGTTTGGTTACCATCAAGTAAGAATAAAAGAGGAAGATGTTCATGATACAACCATTAGAAAAACGTATGGGCACTATGAGTTTGTAGTGGTACCATTCCGTCTCACAAATGCACCAGCTACATTCATGTGTCTCTAGTGTTTTCAACAAGTATTTGGACAAGTTTGTTCTTGTCTTCCTAGATGACATTCTTATCTATTCTAAGAATGAAGAAGAGCATGAAGAACATCTGAGAATGACATTGCAACTAAGGGAGCATAAGTTGTATGCAAAGTTGAGAAAATGTGACTTTTATAAAGATAAAATTCATTATTTGGGTCACATTATCTCAGAAGAAGGAATATCTGTGGACCCTGAGAAGATTGAAGCCATTATGAATTGGCCAACTACCAGAAATGCAACAGATGTGAGATCCTTTATGGAACTTTCTGGGCACTATAGGAGGTTCATTGAAGGATTCTCCAAGGTCTCACATTCAATCACTCCCTTGCAAAGGAAGGGGATAAAATTTGAATGGACACTAAGATGCGAGGAGATATTCCAACAATTGAAGAATCTTCTTACAAGTGCACCAATTTTGAAGATTCCAGACCCAGAAAAATACTTTGTGGTGTGTACTGATGCATGTAATCAAGGACTTGGAGGGGTTCTTATGCAAGACAACCACGTGGTATGCTATGAGTCAAGAAAGTTGAAAGAACATGAGAAAAACTGTGATACTCATGATTTAGAACTTGCAGCCATAGTACATGCTCTCAAGATGTGGAGGAATTACATAATGGGAAGGGTTGAGCTAAGGATACACCATTGTGGTTTGAAATACTTGTTTTATCAGCCAACTTTAAATGCTAGGCAATCTAGATGGTTGGAATTTTTGTGTGAATTTGATTTTGAGATAAAACACATAAAAGGAAAAGAAAACAAGGTGGTTGATGCACTAAGAAGGAAAGTACATGAAATTCATATGGCATCTCTTAGTATTTTTCTGTTCGATTTTTATCATTTAAGCTAGCGTTATCTTAGCATCTTTAACTGAGAGAATAACAAGCACAACAATCAAACACAAGAGACAATAGACAAAAATATTTTCCTCGAAGAAACCATAAAGGAGAAAACCCTGCAACTTCCTCAGAGATAGAATCAGCACCAAAAGTAAAACCCAAAAACATAAAGATGATCTCTCAACAGCAGTAGTCTCTCTCTCTCTGATCCCATCTTCTTTTCTCTCACTCATGTGCCCCAATGACTGAGTGTGTGTGTGATAAATAGAGAGGCTCACTCTCTATTTATATTCTTTCATTCACTTAATGTCCACTTTAACATGTCATCCTCACTTAACAATGACTTACTAGAGCCGACATCTCTAGGAGAGTCTAATAACCCTAGTGCCCCACAACTGTGGGGAATTTTACCCTTGATCAATAGGAGGGTTACGCACAATGACTTTACATGACTTGTTTACATTATTGAATCTCCCGATAGGAACATCGAGGCATGACATGACCCAAATACATTACAGACACTTCTCGGAGTAAACATCGAGGTACAATACATAAGATATACGAGTGAATACATTTCGAAGTTACAAATACATCAACATTTCCAACTAGATTTGAGGGATCAGATTACTAACCATATTGCTGAAAATGGAATGTACATGCAGATAAAGGACAAGTTGCAGAAGCAAATCCTTGAAAGGAAGTATGAGGAATATAAATTGGAAGAAGGTGAACTTCTTACTTATAAGAACATAATTTATATTCCAAATGTCGAGGACTTAAGGAGAAGTGTTATGGATGAGATCCATCAAACCCCATATTCTGGTCACCCAGGATATCAGAAAACAATTGCTACAGCTAGAAAGCAGTATTTTTGGCAAGGAACTAAAAGGGACATTACTGAGTATAATTCTAAGTGCATGAAATGTCAGCAGGTGAAGGTTGAGCATCAACACTCAACATGTTTATTGCAACCTTTACTAGTCCCATAATGGAAATGTGAAGTCATTTCCATGGATTTCATTACAGGATTTCCAATGACCATGAGAAAACATGATTCCATCATGATTGTGGTGGACAAATTAACAAAGGAATCAAATTTTATATCGGTTAAGTCCACATATAAAGCCGATTCCATTGCAAAAATTTTCATGAAGGAAATTTTGAGATTGCATGGATTGCCTAAGGATTTAATTTATGACAGAGATACCAAGTTTACTTCCAACTTTTGGAAGGGTCTTTTTTCATATTTTAGCACAAATATGAACTTTAGTACCACGTACCATACTCAGACTGATGGACAAACAAAGAGAGTGAATCGGGTGCTTAAAGACATGCTTCGCATGTATGTAATGGACAAACCAGCCAAGTGGGATGATTATTTGCACTTGGTAGAATTTTCATATAATAATGGACATCAAGCATCATTGGGAATGAGTCCATATGAGGCCTTGTATGGAAGAAGGTGTAGGACACCAATGAATTGGGATAAACCAGTGAATATGATTGTGCTTGGTCCAAAATTGCTTAAGAAAATGGAAAAATAGGTTGTAAAGATCAGGCAAAACTTGAAAGCATCCTAAGATAGACAGAAGAGCTATGCAGATAAGCATAGAGTGCATCAGGAGTTCAATATTAGGGATCATGTTTATATTAGAGTGAGGCCAAGGAAGAGTTCCTTGAAGCTTAGGGGTTGTGCCAAGTTGTCACCTAGATATTGTGGGCCATTTGAAGTGCTTAAAAGAATAGGGCCAGTTGCATATAAACTTGCATTTCCTGCTAGCACTACAACTCATAATGTTTTTTTTATTAAGATATATGTACATGATCCTAACCATGTGATTAATTGGGATGTGATCCATGTGAACTTGAGGGATATTCCCAAACTGAGCCATTGGACATCCTTGACAAGAAGGTCATAGTTCTCCGGAATCGAGCCATTGGAAAAGTAAAGGTGTAGTGGAAGCACTAAGGACCTGATGAGGCTATGTGGGAACTGGAGGATGTCATGAGATTGGCACATATATTTTTTTTCAATTTTGCAGAGCACTAAGGACAGTGCTAATGAAGGGGGATGGAATGTAACACCCCAGTTTTTCCTCATGGTATTAAAATTGTACATGATGTAAATAGTGTTATTAAATCATGGCGAGGAGCTTAAGGCCAAGGCCTTATAATTGATTTGTTGTTTTATGTATAGGTGATTAGAATCTATGCCTATGGTTCTCATGCTAGTCAGGCATAGTATACTTTGAGATATCATGTAAATATGAAATTTAATAAAATACCACAACTAGCTATGCACTGCAATGAAAGAGATGGGGGCATGATTTCACAAGGAATAGAGAGGGGAGTTATTCAAACCCCTGATCCATATGGTGATGCTAGATTCCAATGAGAGAACCCATAAACCCTCAACTACTCTTTTGTCCTCTACACTCAATCATTCAATTCTTCTAGAAGTTGGTTGAGGCAGTTAGTGCCTTGGGCAGGGAGAGGCATGGCAGTCAATTTCATTCCTGAGAAAATCTTCATCCTGGGAACATTTTATTGCTTATGGGGAAAGTAATCACTCAGGAAATATGTGCCCAAATTCATTCATTCCTTACCCCTCAGTCTCCAGAAGGAGGGGGGGGGGTTGTTCATGGTTTTTCAGTATTCTCTCTTCCTCCTTCACGTAGAACTTTACTTCATCATCGATTCATTCGATCCCTATCCTCATACAAAGAGTATCATCTCGCAGATGCGGCAAGAGCTAGCAGAGGCATTGTTTCACATTCTGCAGTGCCTATCTTCAACGATCCTTGAATGGAACCTTGTTTTCCTGCATTACATAGTGGCATGGAACCTTGGTCTCCTGTGTTATAAAGTGGGACCCTGTTTTGTTGTGTCCAATGCTTGTGGTTTGCTATGTTGTGTACTTTGGTTTGGGTCTGATCTGTATGCAAGACTTAGGAGTGAAAGAGACACAAAATTGGCTTGATAAACCCAGTGAAGAGAGGAACCTAAAAAAAAGATAAGAGTGGTTGGTGAATCTTCTATGCACATCCTAAAGGGAACTGGAATGGAAGGTATGGCCAAATGGACTGTGTTGCAGAAAAGGGGATATTTCTTTGTGTTTGGTTTGTAGGTATTGTGGATGCCAGGACAGATAGATCTTGTGAAGGTGTCCCTAGCTTTGTGATTGAGCTCACTACCTTAGAAATTATTCCTTTCCACTTCCTTAATAGCTTGACAAACCCAAATGTATATTGGCTTGGCTAACATCATGTTAAACCAAATGGTATATTGGTTTGGCTCACAGCTTGATAAATCCAATTGTATATTGGTTTAGCTGAATAGCTTGATAAACCCAATTGTTAGTTGGCTTGGCTGAGTCTTGATGCACATTTGACCATGTGTGAGTCATTTCCTTAGAATCCTGATAAAACACACTGCAGGTTGGCTTGGTCATGTTTTGCTGTGTTCTAGCTATGTGTGATCCTGTTGTTCCCTAGTTCCTTGTGTAAATCATGCCCAACTTGGGGGTGGAATTTGTGTTGAGAGATTTGTGAACACAACTGGCCTATGGTTGGGTGGAACATTGTAACGACATAGCTAGTTGTGGGACAACTTCATCTTCAAGTAAGTATTCTCTACTTACATTATGCAATGTATTTGTTTAAGAATTACTATGAATGTGTTGAATTCTTGCTAAAGATTCAAGTAGAGTTTACTGCTGTTATATTTTCCTACATTTTACATCTACATATGTTTTTGTTTCCATTGCATTTTGCTTAAGTTCATGGAGGATAGAATCCTGGTTACAAGATCATAATGCTATGGAAGATCTACCGGATTTTCTATGGATTTTCCCCACCACTAGAGTTTGTGTTTTCTTGTTCTTAACTCCTGCGTAGGAGGAACCTCGAAAGAACACTATTTATACCAATGATTTTACTTCTCACATGGACAAACACCTAGTTTTTTTGTTTCATAGTCTTGGAAAGATTTACCCACGACACCCTATTTCAAGACTTTACAATCCTAATCTTGTTGGTGCACCTCTATAAAATAAAAAAAGTATAATAAATTTTAATTCAATCCTTAATTTTAATAGTTGTGATTACTCAAGGATAATGAACGTGCAACTAGTGATGTTACGACTTAGTAATGAATTAAATATGCACACCTAAAAAAAATGCTAAGTGCAACTTTGTTTTTAAACATCAAAAAGGGGGCATGCCAGTACATGTAATGCAAGAATTCTTTCATTTTCAAATGTCATTGCAAACCTTCCTATTTGAAATCCTAAACACTAATCTCATCCAAGCAATCCAATGCAAGTACCTCCTTAAATACATATGTGAGATGCAAGTAAGAATGAAACTATATAATTATTTTGTATTTTCAATATAAAAGAATGAAAATGCAATAAAAGAGATTAAAATTCCCAGTCTCTGAAGCAAGTAACAAACAGAATCCAAGAAAGAAACCAAGACTAAAATACTGATGCACTAATGGAAAAAAAAATGAAATAAATCAACTAGAAGAATTTTAAAATAAAGAAAATTAATAAAACGGAGTCTTTGGTCACAAAAGGAGCAGTCAACAGCCAATATTGGCACCCAGGAAGGCCCAACCACTCTCACGACCCCCCTAGTAACTTCACACATCAAGAAATCAAATAAAATGGAGGATGCACATGATTGTTCAAAGAACAACAATGTATGTGCATGACTAGGTAGAGTATTTCCTGCATATATACGTGAATGTATATTCTTTGACCCACGTATACAAAGAATAAGGTGGTAAAAAGAAAACTCAAGGTCAAACCACTCTAGAAAAATGTTAATAAATTAACATACTACCAAATGCGACACAGAAATGGGGAGAATCAAGGAGAAATTCAAGTAAATCATGCACCCAAACCCCAACAAAAAAGAAGTCCCTAGTGGAGTCACCAATTCTGTTAAGAAGAAAAGTTCCTATGGCTTGGGGTGGACTACAATAGACAATATGACACTATAAATAAACCCATTTCAAATCATTCTATATATATAAACAAAAATAACACTAAGGGATAAGAAGTGTACCTTATTCCAGACATTCGAAGTAGATCCACGTTGAGCTTTCAATAAAACGTGTTTCTACAGATTGTCCTCAACAAAAAAAAGATATACAAGAATGATATATAAAAGTGTTAGAGCCTAATGTAAAATATTTAATTACAACATGTAAATAGAGTAATTACATCCATGGATACAAATATTCATAATTACACATGTAATGGATGAGAAATGGATATTTCTATTAATATGAATAGAGATACAAATGAAAACCTCTATCGACACCTCGTTGAAGTCAAGAAAACGAGTCCCTCCACCTATGCCTCCCCCACTTCAATCCTCCATACGAAGGAAAGCTCACAAATATAAAGGAAAACTTGGTCAAGAGCACTAATGTCTGCTTCAAGCAAAAAGGGATGTAGACTTAAGCATATAATAATGGGGCACAATTTCACTATAATATCTTTGCTCTCAAAGTTCTCCTCCTCCAATTCTTCATTGTAGCTCAATATGAAGCCCCTCAATGGGAAGTGAAGGGTTGAATCAAATTTTTTTTGGCATATGGAAGGCCATGGATAAATTCATTCATTACTTGAAAGGGAAAACTCCAAATATTTTTTTTTTAACATAATTCTTGATTTATCCAGTTGACAGTGGTGCAAGTTGCATATACACGGGTGGTAGACTTGTGACCCATGTATATATTCAATAATGTATTTTCAAGGGTTCCACTAGAGCATCATGGAAATGGTGATAACTTGTGATAAAATGTGTCTACATAGGGACATGGATAGGGCATCAAAGCATGATGTATCGAGCATGGCGAATCATGTTATAACACTAGGAGAGTGGATTTGTCATTTCTTTATTTTGAGTGGAAACCCTTCACAACTTGTAATTATCATCATACGCATCGCTCTTGTTTTAAAGTTTTCTAAAATAGATGTTTATGACATGTGTGTTCCCAACATGGTGAGGGTTCAATTCCTTTTGTGATCTTCCTTTTTTTGGTGAGCTTGTGAGGGCTCAAGTTTTTTTATCCCCCAAAAAACCTAGGGTTTTATCCTGGTTTGGTTGAAAACTGAATTGGATTCTTTTAAGTCATTTACTGTGCTTGATCAGTGGAAGGCATTATTATTTCATTGTGAGATTTGAAATAAATATTCTCACTTTGTCAAGTGAAACTCCATCAACTCAAAGGCAAGATTTAGCTAGGATGAACTAGAAAAAATTGGGAATAACTCAACTTAGCACAAAATTTGTGATATATTTAAAATGTCATAATAAAATATCAGTGATTCATAATATCTATAACACATACTTTAGTATTTATACCATGCAGAAATAAATACTCTATTAGCATTAAAATCATGAAGAAATCAATACTCTATTATTAGGCCACAAACTAATCACTAATTCTTAAAATATATTCATTTATTTTGTCACTATCAGGGATTCTAGGTGTGCTTTTGACTTATCTCTAACTTCTTCAAATTTGTTCATCTATTTTGGCATTGTTATGATTTTGGGTGTGCTTTGTCTCTACACTGTTAAAAATACATGCCACAATTTCCATGATTCAATGGCATATTGCATTCACATGCATTCTTTTAAGAGTCTCATAATGATGTATTGACAAAATTTAAGATCGATTTCCTCGATAGATCCACATAAAAAAACATTAAATCTAATTGATATAAGTTACCTCTTACTTAAATGAATATTATTGAAAAGAAATATGATTATGCATTTTAAGAATCCAAAAGGATTCCTCTGTTGCATGGCATAGATCCCAACAACCTAATCAACTTCCCTATAGAACCACAATTAGGGAGACTGCATAAATTGAGTTCCAAATTAATTAGTTTCTTAAAGAAATTAACCATTCCCAACACATATCATTGTGGCTTTCCATATCTCTTTTTTTGAAGACAATAATGAATGGCGTGTATGCACATATTACATAGGAACTCAATAGAAATACGATAAAAATATTTCTCCTCTATCAAATATTGATGACCTTATCGACTAGATCAAAGGCACCATATACTTCAACAAGATCAACTTGGATTTGGTTACAATCATATTCACAAACTGTTAGGATTTTTGGAAGACAACCTTCAAGGCCAAGTACATGGTCTACAATTGAATGGTTTCTTCACTAAAGAACTTGCCACATTTATATGGATTACCAATGATATCTTCATGCCCTATATTGATATCCTTTATTATGGTCTTCCTAATTGACATCATATTCTACAAGAAGTTAAGAGATCAACACATTGAGTGTGTGCACATATTTGGATTTTCTTTAGCAACATGAGGTCCAAGAAAAGATGCAATCACCATTCTTAAACTAGACTTCAGTGAAGTACGTTGGATTATTCATTGATCATCATGGGGTCTATGCATATATTTATATTATCCCTTTGAGGTATGCTACAGTTTCTCACCTTTAGCTATTTATGATATTCTTGTTTCTCTAACTGCACTATCTACACCATGTGTGTATAAGAAATGATATTAAATTGTTTCTTTTGTCCAAAATTTTCTCAACACTCATGCCAAAGTGTTAACTTTTTTATTCAGGAACTAACTAAAAGCAACAGATTTCATGATCGACATCGAGTCACTTATAACCTTATAGATTGAAGATCATGTGTGGTTACATTTGGACAAGCAACTATTCAAGAATAAAAAACATCAAAAGCTAAAATCAATATAATATGGAGCATATGAAATCACTCAAGGGTTTAAATTATGGTGTAACCTTCACACACAGACATGTATGACCTTATTTTTTCTTCATTCTTACTATGTATTAGTTCCACAATAATCTCAATGCTCTCCTGGAATTAATTAACCAAATCACACTTACCAGGCTTAGTCCAACAACTATATTCAATCTCATCATGTTTTTTCATCTCCAATAATAATTATGCACATTTGCACCAATATTGGATGGCCATATATTCTAACAAATATTGTATTGTTAGCATGTAATATGAGTGTAGTAGGAAAATTATAATTCAAGACTAAAATTTCCTACATAGAGCTTCCAACATGAGTATAGTAAATCTATAGTCGATGAACTCAAACGATGATATCGATGATAATCGTAGGGTTAGGGAATATGGGTGGGATTTTGGTAGAAACAATGAATACTTAGATAAATATACAATCTTGTGTAAGAGATTTAGTGGTCATTCCTTACACAAATGCTCCTCATAGTGTTTCTCTATGCTTTTGGTAAATGTTTGTAGGAGACCTTGTTCATTGTTATTATGTAGAGATTTACTTTGTACTGGATCTTGGATGTTGGATATTTGATGGTGTTCGTTATAGTTTTTAATATTTTCTTGGTCACTTCATTAAATGTCTATATTTAATCATCATTCCCATAATTCTTGTTTTACTATTGGAATGTCTATACTGAATTGTTCAACAAAAAACTTATTGTTGAAACACCAATATTGTTCATCAATCACCCTTCTATAAAACACATTTTATTTTGGTTCTGGCATGTACTCTTATGCAAAACATATTATTTTTCAATAATGGTTTAGTTTTATGCAACTTATCACATTTTCATGTATTCATATTTTCGTTGGTTACCTTCTTGCTATTTCGTTGATTCCTTTTACATGGAATATAGACTTCTTGTTGCAGTAGGTGCCTTTGAGACCCCAAATGGGTTCTTGTATTTCATATTTTTATAATAAGAATAATATACAATAAAATATGATAGATTCAACTAATAGTGAAACACGTATTGTTTGGACATTTTCTTGAACATATGATTGTTAAGTTGTGGAGACATATGTAAGGAAACAGGTGCCTTTGAGACCCCAAATGGGTTCTTGTATTTCATATTTTTATAATAAGAATAATATACAATAAAATATTATAGATTCAACTAATAGTGAAACACGTATTGTTTGGACATTTTCTTGAACATATGATTGTTAATTTGTGGAGACATATGTAAATTTTCCTTAGCCATAGAAGTAGATTTTTTTTTTCCTTTGATTAAGTAATTCACTAATGAAGCTCGAATGGGATTTATATAAACTTCACTCCATTTAAGGATAGTTCAATTATTACACACCAATTCCTCCTTTCATCAACATCGATGATATGAAAACCAACATTCTTTACATCCCAAGCAAAAAAATGTTGTGAAATTGTTCCCATAATCCAAAAAAAAAGAAGCTACCTAGCATAACATGCATGATGGTTTAGTTGAACCATCTCAACACAAAAGTTGGAAAATATCCTTCCTAATCTCTCGTGAATTAGAACCATCTTTCTTTATTCTCTCTCTATACCTTGTGGAATGGTCTTTGGAAACAATCACAGATGTGGTCTTGGTCACATTGCTAGAAGCTTGAAATCTAAACTTGGGAAATTTTTTGAAATGATTACAACAATGTACTATCCTTTATATTAATTATTTGTTAACCTACACCAGTCAACTATCTATTATAATGATCCTTACTCTTAATATTCCCTTTCTTGTCTCTTCCATATTGCATCTCTCCAGATTTAGTAGTAAATAAAAAACTGGCCTATTTATTATAGGTTGGTGAGATGTTTACTGGTGATAATCCCTTTCTTATGCAATGCCCAAAACAACATTATGTGTGTGTGTGTGTGTGTGTGTATTTTACAAATAATTCATTACACTTGTAAGTTAATGAATTTCTAGTAGAATTGAATCCAATTCTGTCGAAGGAAAAGTTGTTGGTGTCAATTGTAGTAAGTGTAACACTAAAATATTTGGAGTTAAGTATTGTGATTCATTAAGTCCTTTTTTAGAATGGAATTCTTGCATGCATATTTTAGCTCTTATCCTACCAAGATAGAGAAAGGTCATTTCCATCCTGAAGCTTACAAGGACTTGTATATTTTTAGCAATATCATCTTCTAAAAAGAAAGAATATTGTTCATAATGAGTAACTAATGTTTGCTTTCTAGGAACATGCTTGTAGTGACTAGTTTCTTTTAAAGGACATGCTTGTAGTAACTATTGTTTGCTTCCTATGAACACGTTCTTCCCAATATTCACCAGAAATAACAAATTCTGCATGTTTCACATCATAAGAGATTTTAATGGATTTTTAGAGTCATAAAGCTGAATTTGTTTCCTGAACTTCCATATCTAACCTCTCCATTGAGGGCCCCTCGTATCACTATTAATCTTGATCAAGTGCTTAGAAGGTACCATTCCCATAATGTTCTTGATGGCTAGCTTATCAAAGGTCAAGAGGGATTTTTTCCGAGAAAACAAGCTCAAGTATTTCTAGGTTCAAGAATCAAAAGGTCAAACATATCTCAAAAATAAAATACCCTTACTACTTAATTTGCATGTCGTAAATCGTGAAGAGAAAAAAACTTATGAAGCATACAAAATCAAAATGACTACATCAAAGAGAAAAAAGAATCCAGTTTTTCTAATAATCAAACTAATCATGTATATCTAATAAAAAAGTAGGTCTATACAAGGATATTGAATTGATTTATTGTGGGATATAGCATCAAACAACAATAATTTTTAGAAAATCATTCAATAGAGACAAATATAAATTTTTAAATAATGTTGAGTGTATCTTAGATAGAAATTAGGTGTTAAGAGAATGTTTATTTAGTCATTTAGACATTATTACACTAGACATTAATATAATATGGAGGTTAAGTATGCAACTACTCCAGGACCTATCTCACAAACCTCATATCAAAAGATAATCATGTGCACATACATTATACATGAATTTAATGCACTACATCCTTTCTCTTGTATTCTCTTGTGTGTAACCACTATAATAACCTGTCTTAATATTAACTAAGATCCTATGTGTTAGCTTTGTAGGGGAATATTTTGTTCTTGTCCAATTCCAATACATCTAATATATAGCTTACAATCAACCCACCAATATAAGTTGCATCCATGAGTTGTATACAATGTTTTTACATGACATAAAATGTTCACTAGCTATGGATTTTGATTACACAATAAAATTTAAATTTACATACGATGTCATAATTTCACATCCATTTACAAATGTTCCGAAGAACTTGGAATCCTTGCAATTGGTGGGAATATGGGAGTTGTAATTTATGTCTAAACTCTATTTCATCAGGCATGTCATCTTATTTCCTTTAATATTTAGGAAATAGATACACTTCTGAAATGTCTCTAAAGTGTCCAAATACAAAATGAACATAACAAGGGATAAAATCAGAGTCAAATCCTCAAATAGACAAACTATCAGCAAGGAGAATTCAAAGGCTCTGATCTTATTGAAAAAAAATATGCACTCCCTTTGATTGTAAGTTTTGGGTTTCCCCTTCGTAGTATAAAAGGAAAGGATGCTACAAGATTTATTCTTTGTTTAACTACATTAGTAGATTTATAGTCTACTACTATGAACAATGTGTGTGGACCATTTCAAGAAATGATTTATGCAGATTGGAATTGGTTTTCTTCTACTTCAACAATTGAGCAGAATTAATGGGATTCTATTGTATAGAACTTACATTTTAAAGTTTGTTGGTGAGATCTCACTAATATCTATATAGATTTTATAGATCAATCAGATAGATGAACCTTGTTTTACATATTTTGGTTTCATATCACCTAAAAGTTTAGGCACTAATATTTGCAAGTTGGATACATATAAACAATTTTTTTTATCAAAAGCATTTTCAAATTAAAACTAAAGATGTGCCCCAATCTATACAATTTTTTTTTAATCTTGGAGTCAACAAATATTTTCATAAAAAATATAGTCATATTATGAGAACAACATTTTCTTAACAATCTTACCATATTTCAGTTGTTGGAACTTTAAGAATAAAATATTTTTTGGGATTTCTACACATAAAAATATTTTCTTGAAATTGTTGTTGCCATGTATGGAAGTTGAGATGGATTTTCCAAAATTATGTTCTTGATAATAGTAGGGACTACATCTTTGTAATAACTATATTTATAAATAGGACACAGACATAGAACATAAATCTCTTGTTCAAACAGGTATTGATTTCAACATTTGTCTTAAATCTTGTAGGAATTTCATTTAGAAAGGTTGCAACCCTTGGAAATGGTGTTATTCAGGTGTTTGACTTGTTTGCTAATTTGTTGCTAGGATTATTTCAAATATTATTTTTTACTTTGTTTCTCATAAATTTTTATTTAGGTATTCTTTTATCCTAAGTGGAACAAATGTATAACATGACAAATATTGCACACAGATCTTAACATACTATCAATTGTATGGTAAACGTATATGAAGTGATTTAAAACTTGAGGCTATGCCTAGTCAAAATTGTAATCGAACACCTTCATTTATTCAAGTTCATTGACCATGCTATGTGGCCTATTCTAGTTCTATAACACAAAAAATTTAGCTTCATATTCCCCAAATGGTTTTGATTTGATGATGAGGAATGATGAATTTTTCACCATTGACCAAGGTTGAATTCCTAGGGATGTGAGATTTGTTGTAAACATAGGTACTTTTTTAATGGCGTCTTTTTTTTTTATTCAATCATAATGATAAGACACTTTTATTTTATATTTATAGACATATTGGTTTTATAAAATTGATATTCACATAGATGCAAGCTATGAAAATATGATTCAAAACAAGGTCTAGGAGCTAAGGGGATCTTCACAATCGAAGTTATTCACAAAATATGCAAGAAAACAATAAAAGAGAGAAAACTAACACACATAGATGGTGCCAATATCCGATGTTCTTATTAGTGTACAACTTGTACATATGTGTGGTACATACTTATAATACATTGGGAGAAATTCGTTAGCCTATGGAGGCCATCTAGATGCATACATGTGTCAGGCTAGGATTTGACCCCAAAACCACCCTAGGTGGACCGATCAGCTCCCAAACCATCCCAAACAGTCACAAATGATAGTGTGAACATGGATGGAGCATGTTGGATCATAAACAAGGGAATACTAGCCGTGGGTGGGAACATGGGTGAGTGGGAGTGGATATAGGAAGAAATAAATACCCAAAGAGAGAAAAAGACCACCAAATACATGCACTAGTTCCCATGGTCAAACAACTTACCTGATTTCAGGGATGGGGAATGCACCAAAACTAACTTTCATAAATGAGGGAATGTAGAGTATCAGAATGATCAAAGTGGAGCGCCTCAACTGTTAGTAAATGAGACTAAAACACACAATAGACCAAGGTTGATCAACATAGCCTAGATGAAAAAGTATCCTATGTGTATGACCATGGTACTAACATGGATTAATAATATAACACCCCTCCTTAAGCATAACTTAGTACAAATTATACCAAATTATTATGGAGGCCTTGACAACTAAGGCTCAAGTCACTTCATACAACAACAAAAAATTATTAGTCTATATAACGGAGGTAAGGAGGAAAACCTCATGGGAACAAAACCTCCCCTCTAAAATGGACATGACACGTAGATGATAAAAATTTATTCAACATGTCCTCTTATTCACTTGAATGAGATGAAATAACAAATTATTGGTGATGGACTTGGCGAAGACATTGTTGATGCCAATATCATGCATCAATGCATCAATGTGTTGTAGACAAAGAACATGTGGAGAGGCCCCTTGAAGTTAATCATTTTCTGATGGAGGAGAATCATAAGAATTATTTTTTATGCAACCATACCTTGATATGGAAGCATAATCAATAATGGAAAATTTATTTCTGCAAACTCTTTCCCAAAGATCATCAAAAGAATCAACAAAATCAACCTCATGTGTAGCTGCCATATCATGAATTAAACCATGAATATTCTTCCCAATTTGACGAAGCACCTTCATAAATATGTAACAAATATAATAAGGCTATGAAATATCAGAATAGATGTCATATACAGAAGAAATTATCATAGGTATATTGTCTCCATGAGCTAATGGGTCCATAGTGGGAAAAGAATGGGCAACTATATCACACTGACAGTTGAACAATCTTGGATGGTATGGAGATTTGAAATATGAGACATAGGTGGTGAGATTAAGTATATACATGTGGAAAAAAATTACTATGAAGTCCAATGACATGTATTTCAAACCAATGAATGATATGCAATACATAAGAACAACATACACAAGTGACATGTTATTGGAAAGAAGGCAGTTTTGAGATTTTGCAACTAACAAACTTGAGGGTTGTTGGGTTTTTTGGGTATCAATTGGTTGGGTAAATGAGTATATGTATGTAATAACCTTCATAACATATTTTATACATGTGGAAATTTAACCCAAGATATAGAACAATTACACTCACAAAATTGCTAATCAAACATGCAAAATTAACACCAAAGGAGACTGAAATTGGAGCATAACACTAATATGTATTGATTAAGTGTACAATATCCAACCTTATGAAGTAATATAATTCTGTAATATATAATTACCTGAGATATTCATATGCATAACGATTCCATTAGAAATAGTAAAAAACCAGGCTTACTAAATCTAGTCAAATCCCCCATAGGTGCATAAAGAAGTTTCCAAATCTATGTAGATGCTCATGAATTTGCTAAGTCAAGTGGGAAAGATAAGAGGGATGGAAATAAAAATCATACATTTTTTTATTTGGAGAAAATGAGGGAGTATGATGTGGGCAAAAAACAATTCAACTACGCCTATACTAGCTTTTCCTTTTGCCTTAAAACAACTATAAAGCAAGGCAACTTTTCAGAAAAAGCAGATATGCACTTTAGAGAATATGGAATAAAGAAGACATGCTAAAATTGGTTTCCAATATGTTTCCCAAGTGCTCCATGAATGATTTTTAGCAAGTGTTGACTTCTAGGACATGTAGAAGGCAAGTATCATAGAATGTAATCTAGGAATCTAGGTAATAAGACAAAAATAATTAAATTAATGTCTAATGTAGTTAACTATGGGTTGATTATTCTAACACCCCCCCTTAAGCCTGAATTTATGAGTAAATATCAGAATAATATAGGGCCTAGCAACAAGTCTTAGTCACCCTTTACATACTGCTTGTCCATACAACCAAGGAAAGAGGCAAAAACCTAGTGGGAAAATCCTCCCTTAAACATGGACAAGAAAAAAAAATAGAAATCTTGTCATCAATCATGCTTCACAGCATGATCAGCAATCCCCAGCAGTGATTTGAGATTGATGAAGGTCTCCTCATAAAAAAATTTGGTGAAGATGTCTTCTACTTGTTCTGAAGATGCACAAACGAGTAGAATAATGGTACCATCATACACAAGTTGTCTGATGTAGTGCATATCGATCTCAACGTTCTTGGTTCACTGTTTCTGAACTGGATCATTGCAGATTCGAATGGTACTCTGATTGTCATAGTAAATAATAGTTGAAAACTCTGATTCAAAGCCACATTCTCCAAGTATCCCCTGCAACCACAAACATTGAGTTGCTACATTTACAACTCCTCTGTACTCTGCTTCTGTAGATGAGAGTGCTATGGCACTCTGCTTCTTGCTTGACCAGTTGATTGGTCCTTTTGCAAGCATGAACACATATCCTAATGTAGACTTTCAATTTGTGTTAATCCTACCCAATCACTGTCAGTAAATCCAATCAAATCAAGATCATATTTTGATTTGTAGAAGATCCCATGAGTTCTTGTTCCTTGAACAAAGTTTAGGATCCTTTTGGATGATCTCCGGTGGATCTAATTAGGATGATTTATGTATCTCAAAGCCACACTAACTGCATAATATATATCATTTTGAGAGTGTGTAAGATAAAGAAAACACCCAATCAACTTCCTATACAGTGTACTATTTACCATAGGAGAAGAACCTGCTTCTTCTAGCTTAACTCCTGAAAGGAAGGGAGTCTCGCTTGGCTTGCAATATTTCATGTTGAACTTGATGATAATATATGAACCATACTTGGACTGATGTACTTTGATTCCATGTTGGCATTGAGGAATTTCAAGACCCAAGAATTGGCTCAAAAATCCCAAATCTATCATAGAAAATGCATGGTTCATTGCATCCTTCAAGGAGGCAATCTCTTTCTTTGAATTTCCTATAATCAGTAGGTAATACACATACAAGAAAAAAATCATCAAATAACCATGAATCAGCTTCAAATATACATTAGGATCATACTTTCATCGAACAAAACTCAGTGACAGCAAAAGGCTATCAATCTTGGCATACCAAGCCCTAGGGACTTGCTTGAGCCCATACAATGATTTCTTTAACCTGCACACTAAATATGGATTAGAAAAAAACCCTTTAGGTTGTTGCATGATAATATTCTCAGTGATATATCCATTTATTAAATCACACTTCACATCCATGTGATGCACTTCCCACTGCTTCGAAGCTGCAATGACCAGAGCTAGCCTTATGGAGTCCATCTTTGCCACTAGTGCAAAGGTTTCATTGTAGTTAATACCATGTACTTGTGAGTAGCCCTTGGCTACCAATATTGCATTATATTTTTAAGGTGAACCATGAGCAGAAAACTTGGTCTTGAAAACCCACTTACATTGAACTAGCTTCCTCCCTGGGGGAAGATCAACCAGTTCCCAAGTGTTGTTCTTCTAGAGCGAGCTGAATTATTATTTCATGGATGTTTTCCATATTGGATCATGTGTTGCATATTCATATGTTTTAGGATTTTATTCAACCATCAAATAGCACTTCTCAGCAAATAGAGGATCTTTCATACAAAGGGCACTCTCAAATTGAGATCTAGTCCTCCTATTGTCATTAGTATTTCCAGCTAGTTCCCCAGCTGCATGAATGGTATTTGATTCCAATTTTGGTCTTGTAGGACTATTAGGATATGCAATCAAATCATCATTATCATCCATATCATAATCATCAAACTCATTAGTCTCTTCACTTACAATCAATGGTTCTGATGGTGAAGAGGAATCTCCAACTTCAACTGCTACTAAAGGCTCTTCTTGGAATTGAACACTTATTTCAATGAAATATTTGTTAGTACTCAAGCTCATCAGCTTGTACCCTTTTGAATATTCAGAATACCCAAAAAATATTCACTCTTGGCTTTGGGGTTGCAAAGCCTTCCTCTTTTCAGTTGGATTCTATCCCAAGTCTTTGAGCCAAAAATCTTGAAATGGGTCACATCTGGCTTGTGCCCACTCCAAGCTTCGAAAGGAGTCATACCATAAACATGCTTATGAGGAACCCTATTCTGGATGTAGGATGCACAGTTTATAGTTTCAGCTCAAAACTTTGGTGGCAAAGTCTTAGCCTCCATCATGCAGGTTGCCATCTCCTTCAGTGATCTGGTCTTTCTGTCAACAACACCATTTTGCTGTGGTGTGTAAGGGATTGAATGTTGCATATTAAGACCTACATATTTACAATACTGAATGAACTCAGACCTGACATACTCACCACCATTGTTATATCTGAGGATCTTGAGTTTCCTCCCAGGCTGGTTTTCAACCAAGGCTCTAAAGACTTTGAAGAGGTCAAAAACTTCAGACTTATGATTTAGGAAGTGAACCCAACAATACCTGGAAAATACATCTATGAAGGTCAGTGCATATTTGGCTTGACTCATGGACATATGAGGGAATGGACCAACAATGTCACTATGGATCAACTCAAGACGTGCAGAGGTTCTCTCATGACTAGCTTTCTGATACTTGTGCTCTGGCTGTTTTCCTTGGATACACCCTTGACATAATCCCATAGAAAACTTGATCTTTGGTAACCCTATGACCATATCATTTTCAATCAAATCAGAAATATACTTGTATTTAATATGGTCAAATATTTCATGCCAAAGCATGCTTGCTTCATTATCATGAATCAGAAGAGCAGAGGGGTTTGAGTAGGGTAAAAAATGGGAAAACCTGTATACCTTCGAAGTGTGATCAACAACACCTCTTGCTATGACTTTACCCTTCGAAATATAAATGATTTCAAATTCATCAAGGGAGAATATGACTTTCTTTGGAGACCCAATATGATTCATATAATACACTGACAAGATATTAGAGGCAAGACCTGGAACATACAACACATTATTGAAACTACCATGGTCAATATCAATCCTACCCTTCTCCAAACTGTTAGTGAGAGAGTCATCTCCCAAAACTATTGGTGGACCTTTCAACATGTCAAGACATGAGAATGTCTCTTGTGTTGAAACCATATGTCTAGAAGCTCTAAAATCTATGATGAAGCTAGGTGAGCTTGATGTGCCAGCAACCAAAGCATGTACACTTTCTCTGTCTTCTAAATTTAATCCTCCTTCCTTCTTCTTTGAGCAATCAGGAAGGGAGATGCTATTATTCTCTAGGATTTGGGTCAACATGTCAATTTTCTTCTTCATACAAGAGCTCTCAGGATGATAGCCCTTACTGCAGTATGCACACTTCCTCATTTCTCTTTTATTCTTCTTCTTCTGGGAATTATTCTTGGAACCTTGGGGCTCCTCTTGAGACTTAGACTTGTCTCTCTTTTTGGTTAGGTGGGTTTTTAGTTTTTTTCTTGATTTTTGAATCCACCCTTGAATCTACAGAAACCAAAGCTTGTTCTTTGGAAGGATTGATGGTGCCCATCATCACCAACTTATCTTGCTCATGTGTGAGGGATTCTATGAACTCTGGAAGCTTAGGAATATTCCAGGCTTGAGCTGTCAACTTGGTGGCATGGAAGGTCGAAAGAAACACTAAATAGTTATGACCAAGCTTAGAGAGTATGGCCAATACTATTTTCTCTTCCTTCTTTTTGATCCCACACTATTTTAGCTGCAAAACAAGGGCCTTAAACTTGTAAAAGTAGAGTTGCAATGATTTGAAGCTACTGGGACTCAAGGAGATCAGCTCATTCTCGATTTGATGTCCTCTCATCTCATCTGTCTTTCCAAAAATATCTTCTAGCTTCTCCCACACTTCATTAGGTGACGTCAATCCATCAAGATGGAAGAGGAGGTCTCTAGATATGCTTAGACACAAAATACCATAGGCCTCATCCCTCCTATTGTGCCATTTAATTTCCTTTGTAGCTGCATTGGACTCTATCTCAGTTGCCATAGTCACCCTATAGAGACCTTTTTCTCTCGACAATATCTCCATATCATCTTTCCACTCAAAGAAATTGAATGGAGTCAAGATGATCTTTTGAGATTGGTCCATAGCTCAGTAGTTGTGCCCTCCAGTCAGTAGAATGCACTCCCAGTCAATGATGTCAAACCTGCAATAACAATTTGGAAGGAGATAAATCAATATACAAAGGCTCTGATACCATGTGGAAATTGAACCCAAGAGATAGAATAATTAGCTACATTGGGCTCTATCTCAGTTTCCATAGTCACCCTATAGAGACCTTTTTCTCTCAACAATATCTCCATATCATCTTTCCACTCAAAGAAATTGAATGGAGTCAAGATGATCTTTTGAGATTGGTCCATAGCTCAGTAGTTGTGCCCTCCAGTCAGTAGAATGCGCTCCCAGTCAATGATGTCAAACCTGCAATAACAATTTGGAAGGAGATAAATCAATATACAAAGGCTCTGATACCATGTGGAAATTGAACCCAAGAGATAGAATAATTACACTCACGAAATTGATAATCAAACATGCAAAATTAACACCAAAGGAGACTGAAATTGGAGCATAACACTAATTTGTATTTAGTAAGTGTACAATAGCCAAAATTATGAAGTAAAAGGCTTCTCAAATATATAATTACATGAGACATTTGAATGCATAAGGATTCCATTCGAAATAGTAAAAAAGCAGGCTTACTAAATCTAGTCAAATCCCACATAGTTGCATAAAGCAGTTTCCAAATCTATGTAGATGCTCATGATATTGCTAAGTCAAGTCAGAAAGATAAAGAGGCATGGAAATAAAACTCATACATGCTTTTATTTGGATAAAAGGAGGGAGGAGGATGTGGGAAAACAAAAATTCAACTACACCTAGACTATCTTTTCCTTTTGCCTTAAAATAGCTATAAAGCAAGGCAACTTTTCAAAAAAAGTAGATATGAACTTTAGAGAATCTGGAATAAAGCAGACATGCTAAAATTTGTTTCCAGGATGTTTCCCAAGTGCTCCATGACTCATTTTTTGCAAGGGTTGACTTATAGGACATGTAGTGTCATGTCCCCATCCCTCAGACTGGTGAAGAGGACGCGACGAACACCACAATAGCCAGGCAAACAGCCCCATGAACATATACAATACACCAGTGCTGAAAATTAAAAGCTTAACATGATGCATAATAGGGATGCTAAGACATACAAGCAGATGCATAATCCAGCATACAGGGATTCATAATTCCTATGACCTCAATATACAACAGAAGCAACACACATACATTTCCAGCATTTAACATGTTCATCATAATTCATAGAACAATAGATATAATTGCAGAGATGAAATAACAGCAGTACTTATCTTTTGATGAAGGGTTCACCCGCAACCAGCTACGTCGCTGCAACGTTCCACCCAACCATAGGCTAGCGTGTTCATCAATCTCTCAGCAACACTGCCACCCCCGAGCTGGGCATGATTCCTCCAAGGATAAGGGTCAATGCAGGCTTACACATAGCCAAGGGACACAATCAACAAACCAACACCACTGGGTTTACCAGGCCATCAACAGATCGGCCAAGCCAGCACAGTCCAAAGGACAACCACTGCATACCAGCAGCAAAACAACCCTTCATAGCCTTGTGAAGAAGCAAAGACGACCAGGGATAATCCCAAGCAAACGATGAGCACAGCTCAAGCCCACAAGGAAACACAGAGTTGTTCTTGGCCCTACCGTGGCCAAAACAACTCGGCTGCAACCCAAACCAGGGTTCTTCAGTAGACACAAACACATAATGAATGATAGCGGCAATCCATAGTCCGAAACAGAGGAGAAGCCAACTCCCAGCGTGGACGGAGGGAAACTCAATCAACGGATTGGAAATACATAGTGGCCCAAACGAATTTGAGCACCACAGTCAACAAAACGTGGGGAAGACAGCAGCCCCAAACACAAGCAGTGAGCACGGCTCACAACATGAGAAAAATGACCCCAAACAGTTTGTGCGTGCGGGAACTTGCACCAGACCATAAAACATAGAGGAAAACATATACACGGCTACAAATCAGTAAAGAAACTTACACACCGTCCCTGAGTGTAGAAATGGCTCTTACACCCGAAAGCCCTGAGCGACAGCCACGATTTCACCCATTCCCTGCGTGAGGAAAACCAACCTGTGCGTGAGGAGAAATAGCTTCGCCTATGCACGCGAATCAACCATCGTGAGGAAACAGAATAAAGAATCCCCTATGTGCGCGAATGAATAGAACGACGATGCACAGGAGGAAGCCGAACTCATCTCTGCGTGAGACATCCATAGACCAAATCCTACGTGAGGATTAACAGGCAATCAGGAGAAAACCCCACAGACCATGGGGAGAATGGAGTCATGTGAGAGTGGAGTGAAGGCAGTCATTGGTGGAGTGGGCGTGTGGGAAAGGGACTGATAGCCCTGTCACCCCACTCCCAAAAGCAATAACTGCCCCCAACCACCAGCAGCCTTAACTACCTCAACTACCCAAAACAAGACATTGAATAGGTTGGAAGAGGTTGACAAGGGAAGATGGAAAATCAACAAGGTGGCAACACATGGGTTTTTCCCCCATAAACCAAGGTTTGACATCCCCCACCCCTTATCCTTTGGAACCATGCCCTTTTCATTCAACGTTGCACTGCCGTAGCTGGTTGTGGTTTTAGTTTTATTTGATGTGCGTATTTACATGATGCCACATTATAAGGTGCCGGATAGCACGACATACCATCGGCAATGATCCCTATTGCCGAAACATACGCGACCAAATCGATGGTGGGGCTTTTGCCTTTGGCTCCTCACCACGATTAATTACATTATATACATCATGCAAATGGGGTCAAAACCGGGGTGTTACATTCCCCTCCCCCTTGGAATAACACCGTCCTCGGTGTTCCATTACATATATACAATACATATACAATTGCACATCAAAATTTCAAAATTGCAGATACGTCCCTCGTCCAATCATTTACTTTGAACGTTCAAGACCAAGCCCCTCGGCTTCCATGGACTTCTCCTGCTGGTTCTCAGCTTCTAGCTGTTCCTGAAGTCTAAGAACTTTGCGGCTGTTTTCTTCATCATGTTCCCTCATTGGGCAGTCCCGGTGTAAATGATGTCCTCCGCATCTCCAGCATCTCACTGGCTGCTTCATCTTTACCTGCTCAATTTCCTTTGAGTATTCATGCCTGGACCATTTCTTATCGGGTCGCTTGGACAATTGTCCCATTGCTGATACACCTTCCTTTCCTTTGTCGATTGCTCCTAGAAGGCTTTTCACCTCCCTTTGCAAACTAATAGAGTCTTGCAAAATATGGTGGTTCATTTCACTCTGCCTTTTTTGTATCTTGAGCATCTCCCCAAGATTTTCTTGGGTCTTGGAAATCATTTGAAGGAGACTTCCAGCTAAGTCCAATAACTGTTTATCTGTTTCCATAATCAACGTGCACCACCTGGTTTCACTTTTCTTACCTGTGAAATGCACCATTGAAATTCTATCAAACCAAGCATAATGTAGACATTAAAATCAGTCAATTAATTTCCCCATTTGGCATGACAGTCCAAGTCTCATCAATGAGGCTTTTATATTTTTCATGCCTTCCCAACAGGCACATGAGCTCATTCATGTCCATTCCTGGGCAGGGAATTAACTATTCCAGCATTCACAATTTTACTTAAGCAAATACACACATTTCATTCTCAATCATACATGCATTCAACAATCTTTTGTTTTCACAATGTATAAATATATATATATAATCAAAAGGCAAGAGAGAGTAGTAAGATTTTTTCCCCTCTTTGTGTTGTTCCATTCGGGAACCCACATCACTACAGTGGCTTTTCATGCTCTCAGCCTCTTTCACTTCACCGTGAATGCTGGACCAATCCTTCTTGTTCATGACACTTAGTGTCTTCGGTCCATTCTAGACCTCGAAACCATGGAGTCTCTCCACATGGTTTGTCTCGGCTGCTAGGACTCCCCCGTCTTACTAGCACCTTTTTCATTACCACTCATTCCGAGCTTTCCCGGACAGTCACATGTCCACATGCACCCTGAGGATGCTCTCATGGTCCTCTCTCTAGCGATACCTATATCCAAACATTGAGTAGATTCACATGTTTAGTTTATTCTCATTAGTTTTATCTCTATAACAAGAGCTTAAAACATCATACCCAAATCATATACACATTTATATTTATAAGCAAAATAATCCAATACTTATCTGTATTGTGCATTTTCTCGTTCGTCCACAGGATCCTACGTCACTTTGCAAGCCTTGGGATTGCCTATGGACTTAGATGTTAGGTCAGCACACATGATTCTCCTCAACATCAAATAATTAATGTCCAGCCAGTACATCCTCATGTCGATTGGGCTTGGAACTTTATCATGACCATTTCTAGGTCAAGGATCTATTATGGATCCCCAGGCATATAACATCCCAACATACAATTATACCAATATACACTTGTACCAACATACACTTATATTAACAATAACTCTTACTCCACAACCCCTCACAACAACCATTTACCATTTTACCTTTTTCCCATTTACCTTTAGCCTATCAACACAAGCAACATAAGCAATGCAAGCAAACTCATCAGCATTATTGCTCAAAAACTGTAATCACATTTCTCATCATTCACTATCAAGTATTGAGAGACTAGGAGTGCTTCCACTCCCTAGAGTGTAATCAATATTGAAAACCCTTTCATGACTCAACATCGAAAAAGTGTACACCCATTCCCGGTGTGTGCCATGTAGGCCCTATGCATACTCAAGCAATTGGTCATAATAGATATTAAATCAAAACATGTTTTGCATATAGAATTTAATAAAACATGCATATTCTTAGCAAGGGTCACAGAACACTTATCCATTTTCCGCCGTAGTATGCCTTTGTTAAGGAGGAATGGAGGCTCCTTCCCTGAGTTAACAGTCCCTCAGTTTGCCATCCCAAATCCTTTTTACATTTCATATTCACACATGTCTTACCGACATAATTTATACCATCTCACTCATGTTATTACCGAACATGCAGTGCAGATGAGACATTTCAAAATGTCTAATGGCGTTTCACCCGAAACCCATTTCCAAGATAAGGGAAAACCTTCCCATGAAGTTTGGCTCTTGCAGGTCATCACACATGATCTTCCTGCAGTGTGTACCCCTGACACATTCATCAAATATCCAAACAGTCAATCATTACCTGATAATACAATCCAAATTGATTGTTCCATAACCAAGAAATGACATTAGTAATTAAATTCAATAAGAATTTGCAATTCTGTCTACTACAGAAATTGACTTGTTCAATTGTGGGTTTCTTGTAAGCAGCACTACTATGCCCATTATAATTTTATGCTTACTATCATAACATGACTACCCACTTACCATGCGTCCCTCCTGAAACAATCTTATACAAGACAACAATGATTAGTAGTCATTAGCACTTCTCAAGTCTAAAATTCACAATTCAAATTTAACAACCCATCAGCTATTTTCACAACCATGAGACTCTTCTCATAAAGTTTGGCTCTTTTATATGGTAGATTCTGGCATTGGTTAGGGTCTTACCTCACACTTCCATGCTCAAAATAATATACCTGAAATCTGAGCTTCAATCAACCAAACACAATCTTATGCAAGCCAATAGTGGCTAGTGGTTGTCAGCAATTTCTCAAATCCGAAATTCACAATTCGAATTTCAACAACCTATTATGCATATCATATGGTAGATTCTAGCATTGGTCAGGGTCTTATCTCACACTTCCATGCCCGAAATAATCTACCTAAAACATAAGCTTCAATCAACCAAACACTTGGTAAGTATGGATGCATATAACCTTTTCATTGCTACAACCATCACTGAAGCATTTTCAGAATTTATAAAATTCAAATACTTCCAGCTGTTAGTCACATCCATATTCCCAAGCTCATTTACTTTATGCAATCATTATCATATTAACATTGCAAGGTGTAGTCATATCATTCATGCAATTAAATGAAATGTTTAGATACTCCTTACTTCACAGGCGTATCACTTATACCACCTTGCTCTTCCACAGAGCATTTCTGGCGGCCAATTATTCATGACTATCGTGCATTCATAACAACCTTTGAAACAGTTCCAGAATTATCATCAATACATCATTTCAGTCATCAATCATCAGTCATTCATAATATCACACGCATTCATCTCGATGCATTCAACATACCATGCATGGCCTAACCATGTCCACTTCATATAGGATGCATTACTATAATCAATATCATCAACATATATAAGCATGAAACCTTTCTACATTCCAGTATTCACATGGTATGAGGTCTCTTACCTTTACCAATCCATGGAATTTGTCATAAGCAAATTCTTACCTGCATGGGTCTTACTTACACCCTTGATATGACCAATTTGGTTGGTCCTTTGTAGGAGTTTGCAGAATTTGCTCACCAACTTTTGTTATGGACTTGTTGCCTCATCCCTTTCTCCATAGGGTTGCTAATAACCATTGTTAGCATCAGCAACACATTCATCTGGGTCCATGTCATCGTTGGTTTTTCCACTAATGCCAACATCAAGGCAATAACTATCATTAGTGGCTTATTATAGATATATAATCTTTAATATCCTATGTATACAACACATATCCTCATGCATTTCATGCATAAAACTTAGGAAATGTAACATAGTTAGCAAGACAGGGTTTTAAGGAAAACTTCCCTTTTTCAAATCCCTCATCCTTGCATGGAATTCCTCTTCCACGCAACAGTTGGTTGAATTCATAGTCCTGGCTACCCTTGGGCATGCAACTGTCCAGATTTGTCCATTTCATAGCAGTGGCCATCATTAGCACTTTGCTACCTCATGCTCAGATTCTGGTCACTTATCCTTGTTCCCCACTGGATAAGCTTTCCAACGCATATCCACATGCTTCATTCCGATCTCGTATGTGAAATCCACACCACTTCTAAAAATGAATACATTCACCAAATCTTTGCATTTTTATTACACCACTGCATTTTGGACTAGGTTCCATCTTCAGCCAACTTCAGCCACCTGTAACCCACTGAGAACAGCTGAAAGTCCCACTGAGAGTCAGTCGAAATCTGCTAGAAATCCCACTAAAAACCACTGAGAAATCCCCTTGGAAAAACTCAATTTTTCCTTTGTTTAATCCGGTCTTATTCCAATTACCCATCCGCAGAATCGGCACTCAAACCACTAATCCTTCCGCAATGGCAGCTCTCGGAGCCATTTGTCTTCTACAACGGCGGCTCTCGGAGCCATTTTTCTTCCACAACGGCGGCTCTCGGAGCCATTTTTCTTCCGCAACGGCGGCTCTCGAAGCCATTTTTCTTCTGCAACGGTGGCTCTCGGAGCCATTTTTCTTTCGCAACGACGGCTCTCGGAGCCATTTTTCTTCCGCCTGGCCGACGTTTTCTATACATAGTCGATTTTCAAAACCGACTTCCTTCTTTCTTTCGACGCTTGATCGACTCCATCATCCTTATTTTCGTCGGTGAAATAGTTCATCAACAGCTGCAACGGTGACCCACCAACTCCATGCATCTTCCGATCAGTGATCCAACCTGATCGGCATCGGTGGGTTTTTACATCGGAAGCCAAATGGCTTTGGCTTCCGCAACGACAGATGCTCGAAGAACTTTCTTCATGGCGTCGGAGAACTTTCCCATTGGACAACTTAGTCTTTCCGACAGCCGTAACGGCGGAACTGTCCAACGTTAAGTTCTTCCGCAGAATCGGCAACGGAATCCCTTCCGCAGCCGCAACGGTGGAACGCAGAACCCTTTCTTCTTTCGACAACAGTCTTAGCCTCTATCGACGATCGAAAGACTTTTTCCTCGGACGCCTAGTCGTTTAGACTTCCGCAACGGTGGATGCTCAATCACTTTCTTCTTCCAGTGGCTAATATTTTCGTTACTCAGAAAAATTTCGAACTTTCTTTTTACCGCGTCGACTGTCAGCGGTCTTTCTCATTGGAAGACTTAACGCTTTGGCTTCCACAATGACGGCACGCCAAATACGAACTTCTTCCAATCGGCACTTAGAACACTTTTCAACTTTTCAGCTTCGGCGGCCTTTCTGGTCGGAAGCCTTAGTGTTTTGGCTTCCGCAACGGCGGCACACCAAAGACGAACTCCTTCCGATGGTCGTGGATTTCTTAGAAAATTTTTAAGTTTTTCTTGCGGCATCGGATGTTTCTTCTCATCGAAAGACTTAATCATTTGGCTCCTGAAACTGCGGCTCACGAATCGCTAATTCTTTCGATTAGCGAACCGACTTCAAGCCTTAACCTTTTTGACATGTCGGCGATCGGAGGACTTTATCATCGGAAGCCTCAAAGCTTTTGGCTTCCGCAACAATGGAAGTTCACTTCGTGAACTCTTCCATAATGGCGGAATTTTTTCCGCTGGCTCTTCTGCCTGCTCCAACACATAGACCATTTTCTTCGCATTTTCTTCAACCGTCGGAAGACTTAGCGGTTTGGACTTTCGCAATGGCAGATGGGAAACCTCTAACTCTTCTGCTACAGCAGAATCCCACTTCACCAACACTTCCACAACAGCGGAAGTTAGCTTCATTAACCCTTCCACAACGGCGGAAGTTAATTCTGTTAATCACTTCGATGCGGAACACTTAGTCAAATTTTCGCGGCTTCCTCCAAACTTTTCCATCGGCATGATTCCGCCTAGCTCTTCCTCTATGGCGGAAGTCAATTTTGCTAATCCTTCCGCCACAATGGAAGTCTTTTCCACTTGATGCTCTGATGAACCACTGTTCAAACACTTAGAAAAATTTTGGAATTTCTCCATTCATCCACTGTCATCAAAGCTGTTGTTCTACTGAACGTAGAAGGTAATTCCACCTTTTGTCACTGCATCTTCTTGGCCCATAGAGGCCCATTGTTGCAACCTTGAGCTCTGATACCACTCTGTCACATCCCCATCCCTCAGACCGGCGAAGAGGACACGACAAACACCACAATAGCTGGGAAAACAGCCCCATGAACATATACAATCCACCAGTGCTGAAAATTAAAAGCTTAACATGATGCATAACAGGGATGCTAAGACATACAAGCAGATGCATAATCCAGCATACAGGGATTCATAATTCCTATGACCTCAATATACAGCGGAAGCAACACATATACATTTCCAGCATTTAACATGTTCATCATAATTCATAGAACAATAGATATAATTGCAGAGATGAAATAACAACAGTACTTATATTTTCATGAAGAGTTCACCTGCAACCAGCTACGTCGCTGCAACGTTCCACCCAACCATAGGCTAGCGTGCTCATCAATCTCTCAGCAACATTGCCACCCCCAAGTTGGGCATGATTCCTCCAAGGATAAGGGTCAATGCAGGCTTACACATAGCCAAGGGACACAATCAATAAACCAACACCACTGGGTTTACCAGGCCATCAATAGATCGGCCAAGCTAGCACAGTCCAAAGGACAACCACTGCATACCAGCAGCAAAACAACCCTTCATAGCCCTGTGAAGAAGCAAAGACGACCAGGGATAATCCCAAGCAAACGATGAGCACAGCTCAAGCCCACAAGGAAACACAGATTTGTTCTTGGCCCTACCATGGAAAAAACAACTCGGCTGCAACCCAAACGAGGGTCCTTCAGTAGAATCAAACACACAATGAATGATAGTGGAAATCCACAGTCCCAAACAGAGGAGAAGCCAACTCCCAGCGTGGACAGAGGGAAACTCAATCAACGGATTGGAAATCCACAGTGGCCCAAACGAATTTGAGCACCATAGTCAACGAAACATGGGGAAGATAGCAGCCCCAAACACAAGCAGTGAGCACGGCTCACAACATGAGAAAAATGACCCCAAACAGTCTGTACGTGAGGGAACTTGCACCAGACCACAAAACACAGAGGAAAACATATACATGGCCACAAATCAGTAAGGAAACTTACACACCGTCCCTGAGTGTAGAAATGGCTCTTGCACTCGAAATCCCTGAGCGACAGCCACGATTTCACCCATTCCCTATGTGAGGAAAACCAACCTGCGTGTGAGGATAAATAGCTTCGCCTATGTGCGTGAATCAACCATCGTGAGGAAATAGAATAAAGAATCCCCTATGTGCACGAATGAACAGAACGACGGTGCACAAGAGGAAGCCGAACTGATCTCTGCGTGAGACATCCACAGACCAAATCCTGTGTGAGGATTAACAGGAAATCGGGAGAAAACCATACAGACCATGGGGAGAAAGGAGACATGTGAGAGTGGAGTGAAGGTAGTCATGGGTGGAGTGGCCGTGTGGGCAAGCGACTGACAGCCCTTTCACCCCACTCCCAAAAGCAATAACTGCCCCCAACCACCAGCAGCCTTAACTGCCTCAACTACCCAAAACAAGACATTGAAGAGGTTGGAAGAGGTTGACAAGGGAATATGGAAAATAAACAAGGTGGCAACACATGGGTTTTTCCCCCATAAACCAAGGTTTGACATCCCCCACCCCTTATCCTTTGGAACCATGCCCTTTTCATTCAACGTTGCACTGCCGTAGCTGGTTGTGGTTTTAGTTTTATTTGATGTGCGTATTTACTTGATGCCACATTATAAGGTGCTGGATAGCACGACATACCATCGACAATGATCCCTATTTCCAAAACATATGCGACCAAATCGATGGTGGGGATTTTTCCTTTGGCTCCTCACCACGATTAATTACATTATATACATCATGCAAACGGGGTCAAAACCGGGGTGTTACATGTAGAAGGCAAGTAGCATAGAATGGAATCTAGGAATCTAGGTAATAAGACAAAAATAATTAAATTAATGTCCAATGTAGGTAACTATTGTTTGATTATTCTAACAATATAAACTTTATAATCAGAATAGTAAGGATCTTAATGGAGTGGGAACGAGATTTTAGAAGACAAGTAAAAAACTAGAGAAAAAAGACTAGTTTTTGGAGGAAACTTTAGTGAGTTGTTTGGGGTTTCTTCCAAGGAAGGGATGGAGGTTTCAGATTCTGATGTATCAGAATGTAAAATAGAAACAAGGACATATGAATTAGAGAAATTATAAACAAGTTTCTCCCTTTCACCCAAAGCATACAAGCACTTACCATCTTCTTTCTCCAAGGAGGGCTTGTGCTCCCCTCTTCTTGTAAAACATGGAATATCAATATTGTTCTCTTTAAGGAGCTTCATCATGATGTCCATATTATTTATGAAGCAATATTTTTCATGATGTGAACCTCTGCAATAATCAAATTTGGGCTTCTCTCTCTTACTCTTCATCGTCCTGGCTTTCGAATCATTATTAGTTGAACTTGATCTTTCTGTATCCAAATGCTTCTTCTCCTTCACTCTTTGCTGCTTCGAATCCTTGGATTTCTTCTTGAATTTATCTAGATTTAAAAATCCTGTAGTAAGGGATTGATCCTTACTGGATTTGATGGTACCCATTTTCACTAGCTTGTCTTGTTCCCAATTCTCCAATTTCGAACTGTCAACTTGCCTGAATGGAATGTTGAGACAAACAAAGAATACTCAGGCCCTAGCTTTGAAAGAATAGAAAAGATCAGATACTCTCCTTTATACTTGATGCCAAATTGTTTTAACTGAAGCATCAATGATTTGAACTTGGTGAAGAAGTCCTAGATTGTCTCAAAGTGAGTTGGGCTCAGTGAGATCAACTCATTTTTGAGTTGGTGGCCTCTCATCTCATCAATCTTCCCAAAAAATGACTAAATATTGAGCCAAAATTCATGAGGTGTGCCAATACTATCTACATGGAAGAGAATATCTCTCAAAATACTGATACAAAGCATCCCAAATGCCTCATCAAGTTTGTTGAGGTGCTTCGATTTTTCCACACAGAGTTGGGCTCAGTCTCAATTCCCATGGTGACACTGTATAGGTCTTTCGACCTCATATGGATCACCATTTCAGAATTCCATTTGAAATAGTTGAATGGGGTAAGAAACACATGATTTTGGTCCATTATTCTTGCATATTGTGTGACAAAACACTGGATGTACCGGCAATGCAAACACTCATTTTTTTTGGAAAATTCCCTATACAAGAACTCAAACACTCTGGATTTGATTTGCAGCTCCAAATATATTTGATACCATGTGAAAATATGATTCAAAAAAATATCTAGGATCTAAGGGAATCTTCACAGTCTTAGTTATTCACAAAATATTCAAGAAAACAGTAAAATAGATCAAATAAATAGACATAGATGGTGCCAATAATTGATGTTTCTATTAGTGTACAACTTGTACATACGTGTGGTACATACTTATAATACATTGAAATAAAATAGTTATCCTATGGAGGCCATCTAGATGCATACATGTGTCAGACTAGGATTTGACCCCAAAACCCCCCTAGGTGGACCAATCAACTCCCAAACCATCACAAACAGTCATGAATGCTAGTGTGAACATTATGGAGCATACTAGATCATAAATTAGTGAAGGATGGGCGTGGGTGAGCACATGGGTGAGTGGGAGTGGCTCTAGAGACTAGGAAGCAATAAATTCCCAAAGAGAGCTATAAACCATCAAATGCATGAAATATCACCCATGGTCAAACAACTTCCATGATTTAAGGGACAGGGAGTGCACCAAGACTAACTTTCCTTAATGAGAGCATATGGAATGTCAGAATGATCAAAGTGGTGAACTTCAACTATCCGTAAATGAGACTAAAACACACAATAGACCAAGGTTGATCAACATAGCCTAGATGAAAAAGTATCCTAGATGTATGGCCATGGTACTAAGGTGGATTAATACTCTAACAAGAGCTCATTAGTTTATGCTCGAATTCCTTATGGACTCAACAAAGGTGTTGAATTTTAGTTTGAAATACTCATATCTATTTTATGTCATTTAGATTGCATCATTTACCTAATAGATTAGTGAATCATAATAAAGAAACTAGATTTGATTTATTCTCAAAATGGATCAGTGAGTTGATTATCTAAAAGGAAATTTTGGTGGTTAGATTCAAGTATTAGCAACTCTTTTCACATAGACATAGTGATTTGTTTTTTCTCTTTTATTGATTTCCATAGGATCCAAGCAATAAATATGATAAACATAGAGATATATACTCATAATCATACTGTTGTCCCTTTAAGGAAGTAGAAATGGCTTCCATTGGCTTCCTCCTTAAAGGCATGTTACTTATTGGTGATTTGGAAATATACATTTTTATTATCTTTTGTTTGATCAAGTCTTATTATGTCATTATTAGAGTCTCTTGTAAGAAAAAAGGTCAAAAATAAAATGTGATTATATATAAAACTAAACTTATTTTTTAGTGTGAACTTTGATTCTTCTATTTAAGGGTGATAGCTCAATGGAAGAGCACCTTCCTTATAGGATAGAGGTTGTTATTTCAATTCCCCCATGCCCTATCTAGATAAATTGACTAATTAAATGACTAGTTAACAATAATCAATGATTATACAAATGACCAGTTAACAACAATAAATGACTAGTTAACAACAATCAATGACTAGTTAACAACAATCAATGACTAAATAAATGACCATTTAATTCCATTTTATTACTAACTAAATAACTAGTTAACTGTAATCAATGATTAAATAAATGACCAGTTAACAACACTCAATGACTAAATAAATGAATAGTCAACAAGAATCAATGATTGAACAAATGACTAATTAACATCAATCAACGACTAAATAAATGACCAGTTAACATCAATTAATGACTAAAAATGATGAAATACATGATTTAATTGACTAATCAAAACAACCAATAAATGACTAATTTTTTTTATTCACGTTATAAGTGACTGAAAATAAATGACTATTAGTCACGTGACTAAACTTAGTCATCTATATGAAAATTTTAGTCTTTTTTAAGTCATATATATCACTTTTTTTACTAGTGCATAGATTTTATTATAAACTTGTATTATTGCATCATAACTTATTTGATATAATTTATTTCATATTTTATCTTGAAATATTCACAAAATCCTTCAGCGTGATCATACATGTGTGGCCAATAATGTTTTTTTATGATTAGTTTCTATGGTTTGATAGCTTGGATGATTTTATGGATATCTCAATTGTATGTTGAGTAATTCCTAATGGAATATGAAGAATTGAAAATACTAATATGCAATAGGATTTTGTGTTGTAGAAGAAAAACACGAGTTCATAAATGAGGCATTGGTTTATATTTGTTGTTGCACTAAATACTATTGGAATGTTATATTCTTAACAAGTTTGTGAAAGAAAGAATGAAGTGCGTATGCGACATGAGAGAAGTACAAGATAAATTATCTGCATAATTTTTTTAAGCCAATGATATTCATAAATCTACTCCAATAATAGTTTTCCTTCCCTAATAAATCTTAATAAATCTACTTTAATAAATTGACCCACCTTGATGTTCTACCTCTATACTATGAATAACTTGTGAAGAAGAATTGTTGCTTAAAAGGTAAGTAGGGCATATTATAGCATTGAAAGTTATAAAAAAAGTGAGATGGTTATGTTAATCTCAATCCATATTTAGATAGATTTTAAAAGTATGAGATAATAAAAATATATTAATCAAATTTTCTACTGTGCATTTCTTCATCTATGGTACATGGTATTTCAACATTTATAAAACCTTGATTCAATGATTCTATCACAAATTCCAATTTTGATTTAACTATTTTGGACATGTTGTTTCATCTCGATGTTGCAAGTGTCTCATTCTTTTAGATAACTTTCTATGTATTTCATGCAATCAAAATGAGAACTTGATCATTCTTATCCAATGTGTTCATATCACTACACTTCATTTTTATTTTTAGTTTCCATTTTGTGCCCCCTATTGTGTCTAGGTAAACAACCTCAAGGACACATGGAAAGATATAACCAATGTCCCAATCCTATAATCACAACATCATATTGCTCAAAATCATAAATTGAAAAAAAAAAGGTTAAAATAAGTCCATCATTTAAAGTTGTAAATAATTTACCAACCCAAATTTGAGTTAATTTTATAAACTTAAAGGTATATTGCACATTTAATATTTCTATCATCTCGACCAAATATACCCACGATTTCACAACTAGGCATGACCTATTCTAGGGTTTCATGATAGCCATGGTGTCCATATGATGAGTAGCTCCAATACCCAAGTCGAACCCTTAGCAATGTCTCATACTAGGGGAGACACTATTTTCCAAAATTGTCAAAAAATACGATGTTCATTCCATGGAACCAAAGGAGAGAAGAACTCTTATAATTATTATGATGTCACAATTCCAATGCAGTCGACGGTTCATCCATATGAGACATGGTCATTATTTATGGCATATTGCAACTCACCTCCTATAAGCTTTCAAGGGAACATAGGGAATCCCTATCATGGGCATATGATTCAAACCAACCAGTAGATATGAGTTCCATCACATATTGAATTTTTTTTTGGGAAGGGTCAGCATGGTCATGCTAGCCATAAGTTCATGGTATTGGTATTTCCCAAGTTGACCCCTTTGTGCAAAAAATGCAATGTCTTTTACTGAGGGAAACCCTAATTTTGGAAATTATCAAACAATATGATATTTGGGCCGTGGACCTAGAGGATATAGGAACCCATATAATTATTATGATATCACAATTCCAATAGTGTTTATGGTTCATAGATCTGAGGCACGATCATCATTTTATGGCCAATTGCATCTCGCCGCCCTACAGGCTTTCAGGGACACATGTTAAATCCACACCTCAGGGATATGATTCAAGCTGGGAAGTAGATATAAGTTCCATGACATCATTCACATATGTTTGGGTAGGGAAATTTGAGAATTATAGCCACAAATTCATGTTTAAATCATTTTCCTAGTTAACTCCTTAGTGCAAAAATTGCATTGCCTCTTACTGACCAAAACCCTAGTTTTTGGAATTATCCAACAAGACAAGTTCTGGGTCATGGATCCATGGGGGAGAGGAACCCCTATCACTATTTCTATGTATCAATATAATGGATTCAATGGTTCATTGATCCGATCCAAGTTCATAATTGTATGGTTAGTTGCAACTTGCAACCTACAACCTTTCAAGTACACATGGTGAATCCAAGCTCGAGGCATAGAATTCAAACCGGGAAACAGAATTGAGTTTTGTCAGCTCCTACAAGTTTGTTTTGGTAGGGACACACATAACATGGATACAAAGTGTATTAGGATGGCGAAAAAGTGTACATCCTTTTGTTATTTTCCCATACCAAATTTTTAGAAGAGGGCCAATTTTGAATTGAAATATCTCAAGCAACCACGAGTAGCATGACCACATCCGCAATGGAAAAAAATATTTCTAGGACCTAAAACAACACAGTTATGCTACCCAATTTGGATTTTTTTCCCCTGGAGTAGATTCACAAATTGTCCCTGAATTAACCCAAGGGGTGAGTTGTAACTAGCCATAAAACATAAATCATAACTCAGATCATAAACTATCAATTCTAATGGTTTCAGGATGTCAGGTTTCATCTAGGGGAAACCCTCTATTGTTGTTCAATTGCTTGAAAATGTTTGCATTATACCATATCTAGAACTAGTATTTTTCTCAGTAAGGACCAATTCCAATTTTGCACAAGGGGGTAAATGGGAAACATGACCATGTCCATAGTAGAAACATTAGTAGTGGGATTTGATAGAACCCAATTATGCTTACAAGTTTGTATTTTTACATCCAAATGCAAGAATTATCATGCATTCCACTAAGAGAAACCCTAATGTCTTGTCTATCTAAATAAAAGGCACATCCATCCATGGGACTTGGAAGAGTTAAAACCCTACTTGTAACCCAATGCTAGGAATCCAACGAAACCAATGGTTTCATGATTACATGTATAGTTTTTTTATCTATTTCCATTTGCAAGTGGCCCCGACGTATCCACTCAAGGACACGTGCCAAATTGGTCTTAGCAACTAAAACAACTACTGGACATTGGATCAAGTTCTCCAAGTTTGGGCATGGAAAAATTGGTTAGACCGACCATAGGATTTCATTGTGGGTTCCATGGAATCCCCTCCTAGTTTAAGAATCACCATGTATTCCACTGAGAAAAACCCTAATGTCCTATAAGGTTGAATAAAATGCACCCCTACCGAAAAGATGATGCCAACTCCAATAACAATAGGATAAGGATGATGATTGAAATGATGATGACGATGATATTGGTTAAGATTAATATGCCAATGCCAATTCCAATAACAATGAGGATGAGGATGATGATGGAAATGATGATGACGACATGAAAAATTCAACATTTGGTGCAATAAGGCATTGTTCACACCAAATTCTAAAATATGCGCAAACATGGATTAGCTCCCCACACACACTCTCTAATCTTGCATGTGGCATGCTCCAATACTACATGTGCATTCATATTTTAATCCATGCACCCTTTATTTCACATGTGCACCAAAGACCATTAAGGAATCCCAATTGGTGAGCCTAAAATTATAAAGACATATAGTGACCCATAAAAAATTATGGAATTAAGAAGACATATAGGGGTTTTAGGGCTATATTAGGTTTCTAGGATTCTAGTTTCTAGATTAGGATTCTAGGTTTCCAAATTATGTTACTAGGGTTAGCTTAATATTTCTAGGGATAGATTTAGTTTCTATGGTTTCTGTGGAAATATTAGTTTTATAGGGATAAATTGGTTTCTAGGTTTTTAAATAAGGTTTCTAGGGATATATTAGGTTTCTAAATTAGGTTTAAAGGTGAGAATGTTTGATAATATATATTGGTCAATGGTGACATTTTATTTGATATTAGTGATTGCTCAATGATATCTTACTAGATAAAAACTAGGGTTTCTAGGGTTTAGAATACAAACTAGGGTTTAGGCTACACACTAGGGATTCTACAAAGTAGGTCCTATCCTACAAACTAAGCTTTACATTGAAAACTAGGAGTTAGATTAAAAACTAGGGGTTATACAAATTAGGGTTTCACATTGGTTAATGATGACATTGCATTTGATAGTAGTCATTGGTCAATGATGAAATTGTTAATCCATGACAAAGCTTGTGAAAATTATCAATTTTTTAATGAATATGAAGATTTGAACCAATATAGAAACAAATGATATTTTGCTTGGAAAGTAGTGGGAGTGGCATAATGTGAGATGCACGGTGTGGATGAAGCTACATGATGGTGATGGTGACAATAAGCACGGGGATGGAAAATAATCATGATGCCGATGGATGAGGATATTATGATGTACCTAGATGAGAGAAAATAACAAATACTATGAATCCATGACGAAGCTTATGCAATTTATCAATCCTTTTATGAATATGAAAAGTTCAACCAATATAGAAACAAATAATATTTTGCATCGATAAATAGTGGGAGTAACAAAATGTAAGATGCATGGAGTTGATGACGCATGATGGTGATGGTGACAATGATCATGGGGTTTGTGAAGCATGAATATGATTATGGATGAGGATATTGTTGTGTACTTGGCTGAGAGAAGAAAACAAAGACAATGAATCCATGACAAATCTTGTGAAATTTATCAAGTTTTTTATGAAAATGAAAAGATGAACCAATATAGAAACAAATGATATTTTACTTGGAAAGTAGTGGGAGCGTCACAATGTGAGATGCATGGTGCTGATGAATCATGATGGCGATCATTCTAATGAGAATGGGGATAATGAAGCATGATGATGGTGACGGATGAGGATCTTATGGTGTAATTAGATGAGAGCGAAAAACAAATACAACAAATCCATGATGAATCTTGTGCAATTTAGCAAGTTTTTTTTTTAAGAATATGAAATATTGAACCAATATAGTGAAAAATGTTATTTTGCTTGGCAGGTAGTGGGAGTGGCACAATGTGAGATGAGTGGTGTTGATGATGCATGATGGTGATGGTAATAATGATCATGGGGATGGTGAAGCATGATGATAATGATGTATGAGGATCTTATTCTGTACTTGGATTATTTAAAAAACAAATAAAAAGAATCCATGACGAATATTTTACAAATTATCAAGTTTTTTATGAATATTAAAAGTTGAATTAATATAGAAACAAATGATATTTTGCTTGGAAAGTAGCGGGAGTGGAAGAATGTGAGATGCATGGTGTTGATGAAGCATGATGGTGATGGTGAAAATGAGCATGGAGTTGGTGAATAATGATTATGATGATGGATGAGTATCTTATGTTTTTCTTGGATGGGAAAAATAAACAAATACAATGGATCCATGACGAAGCTTATGCAATTTATTAATCTTTTTATGAAGATGAAAAGTTGAACCAATATAGAAACAAATGTATCTTTCTTGGAAAGTAGTGGGAGTGGCATAATGTGATATGCATGGTGTTGATAACGCATTATGGTGATGGTCACAATGAGCATGGGGTTGGTGAAGCATTTTGATGATGACGGATCAGGATCTTATGGTGTACTTGGATAATAGAAAAAAATAAAGACAATGAATCCATGATGAAACCTATGAAATTTATCAATTTTTTTATGAATAGAAGCATAAGAAAATAAATACACATAACAAAGTATATTCATAACAATGAAGTGCGGAATATTCATAAACAACAACTATATGCAACCTTCCATTATTAAACAATATATTCCATGTGCAATAATAATTTATACAAGTCCCACCAAATATCATAATCATTTTTTGACATACCTCATCATGTCAGCATACCTATTATTTACAACCATTCCCTTTGGATAATATCTGTTACTGATGGTCTCCATTAGTCTCTCATTTTATACATCTAGTGAGAAGTATTGTACCTTTGAGGAAGGTTTTCTAGGTATCGTTTGTAATTGGAGGTTTGTACAACTGAATAGGTTGGTAAAGTGATTCACACTTGCACCTAGTATATAATCCATAAAATCATATCCACTCTTATTTATTGCATTGTTATCCTATGTCAAGTATTCACCTTTAATAACCATAAACCCTAATAGGAAGTGGTTATGTTAACCGGTTATGGATATATTGAGGGTTTTCTTTCCCTTTATACAATGTGGCGACCAATAGTCCGAACCCCATTCACTATATTTTGGGGTAACCATTACATGTGTGTGCCCTGCAAAAGATAAGAGTGGGTATGCAATTAACATTTAATATGAGATAATGCCATTAATGTCCAAACAAATACCATGTGAATACACCAAGTAAATTGCTAATCATACTAGGTTGTCACAAGATCATAAACATTATCAAAACAAGGAGAAATAGATTATTGTTCTTTCGCCAATGGATTTAACTCAACGCTTGCATGATGATCAAGTGTAAGTGATATGTTATCCCATGCATCAACCCAATTAATTGATTCACACCCATCCCAATCACCATTGCTACATGGGGGGAAATGTAAGCAAATTTTCTAGTCCATATTTCAAATATGGGATTGTCAAAGCTTCGAATGGAATGAAATCCATGATTCCCAATCACACTCTTGCATTCCCATGCATATGAATGGTCTACATCGTCCACCACCCAAAAACTATTTTTCCCATGTCTTTTCCTTGTGTATTCTGCTCGCATATCTAATTCCTCTCCCATTATTGATGTGCACCACCTAACTATAGATTGATCATATTGAATAGTAGATTCAATAGATAATTTCAATTTATCTCTATGTAGGTCTATTTGGACACATGCTATGACTCCATCATTCTCTCCTTTATCATTCCTAGTCTTAAAATAGTTTTGCATATGTGTCACCCCATAATTTTTGTGCAGTGAACATAAGCATTGAAATATGGTCTATGGTGCTATTGAATTGGAGATGGTCTATGGTGCTCTTCTATTGGATATTCTTCAACCTTACCCAATGTATTTAGTGCTCCTCAATTCTAAGAAAGTGAATGATGGATATGGAATATGGTTCTCTTCAATTGGAGATGGTCTATGGTGATTTTTTTTTGGAATTATTCAACATTTCCCAATGTATTTTTTGTTCCTCAATTCTAAGCAAGTGAATGATAAAGATGACCCTGCATAGTTCTCTTCAATTCGATATGGTATATGGTGCTCTTAAATTGGATATGGTATATGATTATATTCAATTGGAGATGGTATATGGTCCACCTCTAATGGATATTCTTCAACCTTTCTCAATGTATTCAAAATGATCTTCAATTCTTAGTAACTGAATGATGGAGAATCTGAATCGCGATGATCAAATTGAGAGTTTTTTTGCTTGCAATTTTTAACAATGCACAAATATTACTGTACTATATTGTTCAACCTATTAGAGTGACTATCGGCTATGAAAAATTCTTGTTTATATCATAGCGAAAATCATGTGTGTTATGCTCTAACAAAATGCAGGTCATTTTTGTAACATTAAAGGTGGTAGTTACGTGACTATTGAATAGTTCTAGTAGAAGTTAAATAGATATTGAATAGTTTTAGTGGTTCAAAATTACCACATCTTTGTACTCAAGAAAACACATACACATTAATTTCAATTACAATTCAACCCCCTTAATCCCCTCCCTCCTCCCTCATTCACCTAATCACACCCATACCCCCATCTCTCTCTCTCCCCCAACCCGCTTACAACCCCCCTCTCTTTCTACCCTAACCTACTTACACCCCCCTCTCACTCCCCCAAACCAATTACACCCCCCTCACCTCCCTCTCTCTCTACCCCTAGCATCCCACCATCTACACCTGACCCCTATCCCTCTATCTCTCCTCCATCTACACCTAACCCCTAACACCCCACCTGGTCTCTCTGGGTGCCTAGATATTCTCTCAACTTTTGGTAAACCGTCTTTGGCTTGTATTGCTACAATTTCAAATCCAAAACAACTTCTTCAACGAAATTCATATCAATAAAAAAAATCAAGGATTTCCTTTCCAAATTGCAATAAGTGTGTAAGGATTAATATTAAAAGGATTACCATTATATTAGTGGGTATATAAGTGGCGTCATAATTTAAGAACTACCTTCCCCGTATGGATGCTTGAATCGATCTTAGGATTTGGTTAACCCTCCCCACTGTTTATTGATGTATTATCAAATACAAAGCATTCTTCATTTGTCAATGTTAATCTATAGATACTAGTCATGTTGACCAAAAAAAGAAATTAAATAAACCTATCAACTTAAAATCCCACTCAACTTAAAACACCTTATCCCCATCCCTCTCTTTCCCTCCAACCCCTAACACCCCATCACCTCTCTCTCTCTCTCTCTCTCTCTCTCCCTCTCCCTCTCCCCTGCACACACACACATACTCCCCTTACCCCTAACCTCATCCCCCCCTCTCTATNTCTCTATATTCTCCTACCCCCTACAACTAAACCCCCCTTTCTGTGAATATTAGGGTTTATGCGTGAAATAGAATTGACAAGGTTGTGGATGTGATTTTCATTAACATATTTTTAACATTTATTATTTCCAAGTCCTAATTTACTAATAATTTGACTAAGGTAAAGTGACTTTCACAAATTCAAAATAACTATTGAAATACATATTTATAGAAAGATATATTTGTAGTCGAAACAACTAAGTCATATAAATGTTAAACATATCCACAACTTAAATTACTACTTTTAAACATAAATATTTTGTATATCTAATGTCTTTTAAGTAAAATGTATTTATTTTGTTATTCCCTGCCAAGGCACATTGTTAGTCAAATCTTATTGACTTGCAATAATTTGCTTGATTATACATAAAGTATTCCAAAGTTTTACAAATTTTAAATATTAAAAATAATTTTATAAAAAATATAAATAAATATTATAATTTTTAAAATACCATATTCTCATTTTTTAATTGGCGGGGTACACTTTTGATGGGACATAAATCCCCACAGGAGTGTTTCTAATTGTTAGAATTTGTAAATAAATATAATTAATTTATAAAACTCAATTCAGAAAAATTTCCACATGTAAACCATATTGTTTCTTTGTGTTCTGCAAGGACTTTATTTATTTATCATAACATGTTAGTGGTGTGTGGCTCAAAACTCTCTCATTTGGGAGGGTTCACACAATATTTGTTATTCTCATGAGGATGCCGTCTTATTTTCTGCATATAATATTGTTTAGATTTCTCCAAAAGCTGCTCAAAAGTATCCAACACCCTACCTTTCCCATGTGTACACCATGTTCAGATTTCATGCTTAAGGAATCCTATTAATTTAGCCGATTTCAAAACTTGTAGCAGAAGAGAGATTTGAACCATTACATAATAGTCGGTTTCTTGGGATTCCATTAAGGAAGTTTCAATCTTCGTAACCAAAGTGAGAATCTTTGGCAGCAAACAAAAACCCCATTTTTCTTGAACTATACATGAAATTCAACGTGACAAGGAAATTTCTAGGAAGAAAACTAAATTTGAAGAACAAATTACAATGCCATTTCTGCCAAGATAAAGGAAATAGTAAGGCACATGTTTCTCAATGAAGGGAAGTAATAATTTTTTTTTGTTGTTCTACATTTGTCACTACAATTCTTGTTCTTGGAATGTTGTTTATTTATGGACAAGTCATATCCCAAGTGAAAAACAAATTCAGGGTGGGGGAATTAGGATGTAGGGTTTGTGACCTGGAAAAATTGCAATTATCAATTATCAATAATGTTGTACCATATACTGAATTGAATTATATTCCATTCATAAAGATGGTTACAAACAGGGAGATTCTTTCCTTGATTTTAACTATATCATATGAATGTGATATCTATCTCCATCTTCCAACACTATGATGGAACAAACAATAATTCCCTGGAGAATAAGAGAAAACTAAGAAAATACAACCCAATTCCATTAACAAATTCACATCTAGTAATCTCACTATCCCAAAAATGTTAATAAGTTAATCCTAATGTCTTATTGGTAAAATTTTATATGATATACATAATTCATTTTAAAACTTACTCGATGATGTGCATGTGCCTTCGGTGGAGGGCCAGGAAGACCTATGTTATAACATTACTATCATGTGGGATTTTCCTCTGATGGTGTGGACTTGTGATTTGTGTCAACAATCAACTTCATTTAGTTCTTCGGGTGTAATAACGAATTTTCAGCAAAATATGAGGATATGTATGTGAAACTTGTTGACATAGTAATGTCAACATGGGTTCACTTCTCACTACTATCAAAAACTACTGACACAGACTCCCTAAACATCAGCCTGGAAAGGATTTACCCTTTCCAGCAACACCTAAAGAGTAGGTGCAGTCTCACCCGAGATGTTTGAGGGAGGGATGTAGGAACCAAGTTTCTACAGTGGGAAGAGGACTTCACATTATCTTTTACCCAATCAAAACATTACCCAGAAGTACAGGTTTGTAACCACACTATTAACCAGATCTACTTATCATCTTCATTCTCAATCACATTTAGCCAGATTTAAATCAACAAAGACATCAACATACATTAAATAGAGAAACAGTGCAATATCTCACATCCTTCAAATCTAAACAAAAAGCATAGATGTAGCATAATAATTCATCAACTCATATGATCCATCGCAGATTTAATCCAAATAATGTGGAAAACACATATATTAGAAACAACACATTCCACAAAACTAAGACATTACAACTGAAAATGACGATCAAATTCACTTTGTAAGACAGAGTATTCATAAGATCAATACTAGAAACAAACTATAAAAGAAAAAAAACATCCCTCAGTCAATTAATTCCAGGAAAAAAAATATGCCTTTTTTATTTACAATCTTAACTCTACTTATAGGCTCATTAAGCCGTTAAAAAATTGTCCACTTGACCAATCTCTAACTAACTCAACCAACATATCCTAGTTTATCAGTTTCTTCCTCCGTTGTGGTTGAAGTTTATCTTTGTTGACATCTTTTTTTTTCGGTAGTGGTACCGCGCTTTGTGTGCTCCAACCACTTGCCAATAGGCCCCCGACACAAACTTTTGGCTCATCCTTAAGCCACCTCAGCTGGAAGCAACTTGTGCATTCAACATTGTCTTGGAGTTGTCATATTCTATTCTGACATGGTCTACAACTTCCCTGGCCTTTTTTCATAATGCTACACACTCTTCCACCTCATGTTCCATCATATGTTCTTCACTCATCTACTACACTTTACTAAACTCTACCTTGGTCTTCGTGATTTCATCCATGACCTTGAGCGCTACTTCCTCTGGTGTACCCTACATTTCATCCAAATGTGTTTTCCTCCACTGGTGCATTGTATGCACGTTGTTAACATGCTGCTACAACTCCTTTAGCTCCATTTTCTTGGTCACTTACGTAAGTGGGGGCATCATTTTGACTGATCCCCACAAAACTGTCAATCATGATTTTTCTTCTCTGAGTTTAACATCTAGTTGGTGAAACTTCTCATCTTGTACCAAGCTCCCCCAAAACTGCGTTATCTCCTTTGCAATCATCTGTGTGTGATCTGGTGGATTATTCATCTTCAAAAATACACTGATCCAATATGGTATAATAGTTATTAGTCTATGGTTTTAACTCATATGCTAAACATTATATGCGACCATCGCTTAAAATTTGTGGCACAGAGCGCATAGTTATCACATGGTGTGCACTTATCGCATGGGCCACGCAGTGCAGTTTGTGCATGAGCCGTGCAATTGCGTGCGAGCCACGCAGTTGCGCATGAGCCACGCAGTTGTAGCATGGGCTGCATAGTTTGCACACCATCAAGTTGAACATCGAATGGTTCGTGGAGGTTAGTCATATGCTGTGACATTTGTATGATGCGATAGTGGATCGGGTATATGGCGAAGTCCTCATATGCTACGACATTCATATGCTGCGACAGCAGATTGGGTATATGGCGAAGTCCTCATATGCTGCGACATTTGGGAAGTTAGCAGTGGCATCAAACGATTACATTACATGTGGCATAGCCCGTTTCCAACACATGTGCATGGCGGTCATTGGAACGTGTTGTAAGGCAGCGTATGCACGTGGAGTTGGTTGCAACGTTTCATGGATATGGAACGTCATGGTAACATAACGCTTGGGCATCGATTTGGCAGGATTGCATGGTTCAGTTTAGCATATGGTTGTAACGATAATAAAGAAGATAACAGCTGTGATAGAAGAGGGAGTTGAATCCGTTACTTATCCTCTCGCTAAACACTTAAATAGAGGATGTTGGGCACATTAGAGGGGAGAAAGAGGGGGACTCAGATTGTTTGGAGCATAGAGCATCGTTTCTCTGAGGAGAGTTTTGATGTGAATGTCCAAATGCTGTTTTGTAGTTAAAAGTCGACATTCTCTATTATATTTTAGCTTTATTTTCCTTTCGAAGGCTAATTGTAATTTTCAGAAGAGAGGTCTTGAATACTTTGTACAGCATTCTGTTTACAGTTGCTGAAGTTGATTCCAGATCCATTTTTGTACCATTTTTAAGAGATTAATTGGATCGGTACCCATTGGAGAGGGACCCAGAGACGTAGCCCAGTGGAGGCGGTGAACTCCGTTATCAACTTCTGTTTGTGACTAGATCTGATTCTGTGTTTCTTCCTTATATCTGTTTATCAGTGTTTTTTTTCATTCATGTTCTGAGCATTTAATTTATGTTAATGCTGTTCCATTAATTAACCTGTTGAATGCATTCTTTTAAAACAAACTTTTAATGCACACAAGTTGAGATCCGACGGATCAGTGTGGCCTTCTATAGCTCCTCCATCTCTTTTATGGTGTCTTCAATTGCACCTCTCATTTATCCTAGTTGATATAGTGTTTTCCTAGGTACCACTCTAGCCTGCAACTCTTTGTTTTCCTTCTGCATATCTGCGACAACGTTCCCAAGTTGCAATATTTTTCCTTCTGCCAATATTTTCGTACTAACTTACGGTACCTCTTCGCAAGACAATGAGACTGCTCTTTCCAATCTTTTCCTGTCCTTGAATGACTTTTCCTTTCCATATATGATTTTCTCCTTTTCAACTTTTAGTCACTGAAGTTCCTCTTCAGTGCTTTCTGCTTGTTGTTTATTCTGGACTAGATGATCATGGACTATTGCTTCATGGTCTCTGACCCCTTCTCTTGATGCAAGTTGTAGTCTTGTCAATGTAGACATCGAGAGCAAGTTAAGGTCAATGCCAATCGAGTAGTGGCCCGAGAGTGTAGCATCAGTATCCTCATCCCCCATTGTGATAGCATGTGGCAGGATCTGTACTAGTCACACTCTTGTGCCGATGTTGACCTCAACCACCCTTTGTAGCGCTGCTTCCTATGGTATCCTGATCTCAAGCAATGCATTTGTGTGTGTTTGCAGTAGTTGTATAACTTGGTGGAAGTATCCTTTAGCATGTTGTGTTACTTTCTCCCAAATATTGTTGATCATTGTAGTGATTGTTGCTAATAACTTGTTTACCTATTCATCAGAGAGCCCTACAGCTTCACTCCCCTCCCCTTGCTCAAACCGACGCTTCGTATGCGCTTGTTCTTATTATTTCTCAAACTCCAACTCTATTGGATTTGCTAGTGATGCTTCATCTTGGGAATTATATTCCTCTTTTGAGTCCTTGTGTTCCTCTTGATCATTTGGGATATTTTTCGGTGCTCCATCCCATGGGTCTGAAAGTTCTTCATTTTTTATTGAAATTTTCCATTATGCACACCATTCGTCTATGAAGGAATCCAACTCCTCATTAGTTAAACTATATTGTGTTGTAATGCATTATTGTTCTAGATATGCCCATGCATAAATATGTATGGCATGGGTTCCCATCTTCAATCGTGCAATCCTATGGTACTTCTTTGCGGCTTAGTCCGTGAGACGTGACACCTTGACTGCTTCCTCTCACAGTGCATCTAAGTATAGGTAAAAATGAATGTTGTTATTCATTTTCCATTCTTTATCATTGAGTTCCCACATATTTTTATAGCTTGCACCTCAGCCCATGTTGACAACATCAACCTTCATTCCTTGATAGTGCACTGGTTCCATTCAGCCAAGCAATGCGATGAATATCAATAGCTAGAAATAAGTGAATGGATTACTAGCCTCTTATGCAAGCACTGCATCTTCCATTAGTTTGTTCAGTAGGAACATGGACTAATTCATATGTATTCTTATTGCGCACTGCTCCATGGATGTGATAACCCCCGATGTGCACTAATTCGAGCGATTCTTCTACATGATCTTGACCATCAAAAACTTTGTTGCAATTCGAACTACCTTATCATTAATGGTATTATTCACATATGCTCTTTTTGTAAGCAGGAATATTTCACCTTCTGCAGACAGAAGTTGTTCCTCTGGTTTGAATGGTTCAGATCCAAAACAAATGAACGACAAAGGATGAACACCCTCCCTGGATATCATAGATACCTGGAATGCCTGCTTCGATAGTAAACCTGTGTACCTACAATTAGATTAAACACGCAAGCACATCAAAGCTACCAGAACATAATCTATTAATCCATGTTAGTGACTAAGGAATCCAACAATGTTTACATGTGAAATAAAAAAACAACAGTAAAGTGCGATGAAAATCAGCTTTGCATTATGTTGAGGCCTGGAAATTCGTAGGCAACAACAGAAAGGGATTCTCCCTAGTCAACGTTCCCAACTAGCCCATGACTGTTTGGTATGGGGAATCCGTTCAGTTTGTGTTCCGGCTACCGTAGGTCAAAGTAACAAAAACAAAGGCTTTACCGGTTACGGCCTGGTCCACCGTGTATATTTTTGTATTTTTTGACTTAAATATGATATGCAGATGCCTAATTAACCATGCAGGGTGACAAGGATGCAATGAGTATTCACAATGTGATGCACAGGTTCTTACCTCTCATCTTAGGCTCACAAGCATCTAAATCACATGTGCAGCAGTGAAATAAACTATCTATCTATCTATCAATCCCCGGGGAGCTAGATTGTAACTTATTTATGAGTAATGTGTATTGTACACGCAACATAAAGAGAAACTACAGTTAGCTGATATTTCTTTCCACAATGCATGGACGATCAAAGATATTTCAACAATCAGATAGCCAATTGTTTCATAAACATCAGACATTACTCATGGTGGTAATTCCACAAAAATAAACCAGAAATCATTTAAACAAAAACATAGGTTCTGGGAGTTAGAACGATCTCACGGTTAATAGACAAAAAGCTGGAAAAACAAAATAGTTCATCTTTTAGCCATCCACATCATAACATTTGAAAGTGCCACCAATCTTTCTCCAACAGGAAAACAATACTTCTTTATTGCAAAGAGAAATAGTTCTTCTTACAATATCGCTTTTCATGTCTAACTGGGAAAAAGCCCCTTCTCCCTTCTAAGCTTTCTACATTTATACAAAAGGGTGAGACGGTTGGACTGCCCAAAGTAACCTTTGGGCTTCCCAACTCTTCGTTTCCCAATGCTTGACTTTTCTCAAATGTTTTTACAAAATGTTCATATTACAAAAAGTGACCAATCCTTTACGAGGAGGGTCCCACTTGGGCATCTAGAAATTTCTTCCATGTTGAAGCTTCAGAGGCAATGCCTTCAAAGGCACAAGGTTCCAAAAACTGAATATTTATCTCAAACTTAGCAGCCTGGTTTTTTATAGCCTCAATCCTGGATGCACTTAATCGAAGATGATCCTCCAGAAGCTGCACGCTGATACCTGAATGATCTACTTTTCTCCTCAATATTTGATCATCCAGGGCTTTAATACGCTATACTTTAGCTTCCTCCTCTTGGTATCTCCTCTGCAATAGCTCCACAAAGGCGTTGTGATCCAGGAAAGCCTCAAGCCTCTGCTTGGCCTCTATCTAGCACCGGTTGTAGGTAATGAGAAGCCTTCTGAAAAACTCGGTGCATGCTCCTTTTGTCTTCTTAACTAATTTTTCGAAATCCTCCACGGTATTTATAGCAAATTCCAGCAATTCATACTCCCGCTTGAGGGCCTATGTATCCTTTGATGGCAGTTCTGCTGGAGTTTTTCTTTGTTTTCCAGCCTTGCCATTCTTGCAGTCAGGACTTCAAGGACGTCCTGAGATCGATCTACAAAGTAAGAGGAGGTCTCCAGGATTTCCTCCAATCTGCTATCTACCTGCAACACCTTGCAACTTTCTCCTTCTATAGCAGTCTGTAGCTGCAGCATCTTAGCCTTCTGGGCCAAGATATGCTCTTTGAACAGTTGGAGGTTAACTTGCTGCTCCCTTGCTTCCTCCAGAGTAGTTGTCAGAGAAGAAATATGCTCTTGATGTTTCTTTTTCTGTTCTTGGGAGTGAATCTCACTGGCCTGCAAGATAATCTTTTGCTGCTCTTCTAGCTCTTCTACCTTTTCCTGCAGCCATTCCTTCTCCATCTTCAGCTCTTGATATTCTTTCTGCACTTTTTCCAAGCATTCTTGCGCACTTTCACTAGCTTGTTTCTCTTCCTGGAGGAGCTTCAACTCAGCCTTAGAAGAATTCATTTCCATATGCATGTCTTCATACTTCCGCTTCAGCCTATTTCCTTCCTCTCTCTCTTTCCTCAAGGTGTCTTTCAATTGAGCAGAGGATTTCTTAGATAGCTCTAAGTCTGTCATGATCCTACCCACATTATCCTCCGAAGCTTGAATCAATGCTGCTCCGGCTCTAATGGTGAATCTTGGATCTTGGTCTGTTCTCAACATAACAGGTGTATCCGATATCATTTTTCTTGGCAGATCTCCCGTTTCGATTTTCCTTTCTGTTCTCTTCACTATCCTCTTTGTTGCCCTATCATAGAAAACACTATTGAAATCAGGGATTTCTTCTCCTTTTTTCTACACAAAAGGGACCAGCTTGAGAGTGGGGACCATGGGTGTGCTGGCAGTAGGTACTTGTGGGTTCTGAACCATGGGGTTCTCCACGTCCCGGGTCTACCCTGTAGCTATTTCAGAAGCTGACTACTCTGTCTGTGTCAGCTTTAGCCTTTCAGCTTCTTGCTTTTGGAGCTCCTCATCCAGCTTCCTTTTCTTTTCTTATTCTTCTTTCTTAGCTGCTTCTTCTGCTTTCTCAGCTACTTCCTGAGCAGCCTTTCTTTTCTCTTCTTCTTCTATGTGCAGCCACCCTGCAGCCTCTTGTGCCAACCTCTGGGCTTCCTCATTTCTTCTCTTTGCTTCCTCCTTAGCCTTTGCTTGTTCATCTCCCTTCCCACCTTTGGTGGTGATCTTCTTCTTGAACCTTCTTCTCAAGGCTGTCATGTTTACTGCATTTCGGAAGATGGATTATTCTCGATCCCAATGGTGGGCATACTCAAAATGCACATTGTTTGCTTTGCAATGTTCAGCTACTTTACCCTGAGTATCATTTCTATGGAAGGGAATCTCTCCAAAATGGAACTTTTCCATCTCTTCTACAAATTCATCAGCCTTTTTCACTCTGGTAAACTTGTAGCTTCCTAACCTGAAAGGAAAAGGAGGGTAGGAAGTCTTATTATGCTCAAACAGGAAGCTGCCTATGCCATCCAGGAACACTTGTCTGACTGCCTCCTTGTGAATAATGTAATCAGTTGCGTATTTGGGCAGCAGGGAAGGTGCTCTCGAACCTCCAAACATCCTGAAGTACAGGCCATTTTCAATCAAATAGTAGTCCGCATACTCCTCTATTACTTGCAATGCCTCCTCTGACATACAATCACACTCCTTCAGGAAAATGAGTGTGTATAAGGGCATGATAAAGTGTTCACATACTTCTCGATAATGGCTGTGATATTTGTGTGCCCACAGTGGTTTATAGGAAGCATAGACATGCATTCTTTCCCTATCCCAAATGCACTTGAGTCCGAGGAAAGGCTGATTACACAATATGCAATCAATGAGTATGGAACTCATATAGAATTCAGACCTCTTTTGGGCCACTCCTCCCAAAGCTGAGGCCAAGCAAGATGAAAGACTATTTGATACAAGAATAGCCCAGTTGAAAATTGTCCCCTGGGTTGCAACATGAAAAATGATGGGTATCCACTCTAACTTAAAGAACCTGCCATGTGCTCTACCAAAAATCTTTTTCAGCATTAAATCTATGAACCTATAGGGGGCCCTTAAGCTTGTCGTATCATAATCACCCATTGGTCTGTATCTGTAATGTTTTCCCTGCAACAACATCTTTTTAAGAGTCTCTACTAGGTCCATTCTAATGTTGTTCAGCCAATCATCAGATAAGAATACTTGGGATTCTGGCACGTGGTAAGCCAACGCTACATATGCAGGGCTATATGCAGCATAGCCCTATCTTTCAACATTTTCCAGAATCATTGTTGTGACATCTTCCCATGGCAGAATCCAACCGATTACTTCAGAGCACGGGAACAACTCTGGTCTGGTGGCGATCTTCATCAGTGAAGATCTTTCAATGTTGGCATATATGGATTCTTCTTCTAAGCCTATGTCAGGAACCTCTCTGCATGTGATCAGTCTATATATTTCCCCCCACTGGTATTCAGGTTCAACACCAGAAATACACTTAGTGTCCTCATATATATATTCAGTTTTGGTAACAGTTTCTACTTCGGGTTCTTCCTCGACCACCGGGGCCTTCTTCTTTTGCCTCTTTGACATTGTGGATTCGAAATATTCCTACCACACACAACATTGTAAACATTAAGCCATTTTGGCTGAGTGACAAACTTATATACATAAGTGTGTAGTGTGTCATTTCTTCTATGTTTAACATGATATCAATCAGTCAATGAAGCAAATATATGCATGTATATAAGCAGAAATGGCCTAACTATTAGAACCATTGAAACACAATGTGCAGTGCTCAGTGACTTAGTCTATGTCCAGCATGATGGAAAACAATTATATGCAGTAAAAATAGGCAAGCTACCACTGCTTTTCAATACCAAACAATTCTAACAATATAATATAGCAAGAATGAAATCTATATAAAATGAAGAAGACTTGTGTTGTCCGCGGAAAAAAAAAACATTTACATTAACATGACTAAAACTACCGCTCTTTGCAGGTGCCATTATCATTTCGTTGCGCGGGACAGACAGGGGAAAAACTATGCAAGCCTTTAGCGGTGTTCCAACCAAAGCATGCCCACGCACTTATGGTCAACAAACTAAATGCAGTGGCGTATCCACTTCCCCCGGCTTGGCCTCAAAACGACTGCGCGCAAAATGGCGCGGAAAAATGCCATTGGTTTCTAAAGGGTAAGGGATACGAGAAAGGAGGGCGATAAATCCACAAACCACAGGTAGGCCAAGACAACCCTCCCCCATCAAACATCGCTGCACAGGGAAGTTTGGTGCAGATGGCGTAACGGCCGTCTGCACCAAACCCCCATTCACTAAGCGCAGGGTCACAGACCAAGGCCGCGGAAAATACTACTCAATGAGTCAAAATGGCCCTGCCCCAGACAGTTAAGATACAAAATCCCCAACTATATAGGTGTAAATATAACGGTCGTAGAACAGTCCTAACTGCGAGGAAAAACACAACCAAATGCTTAAACGGAACAGGGAAAGGCACACATGACCCTACCTGGCACTGCGCAATCAGCGATGTGGAGGTCTGTCAAGATTTGCGGTGGCGACACCTGGACTATTTGTACTGAAAATGAGGGACCGGGCGAGCGTGACAGCATGTGATAACGACAGACGGAGTAGCAACAGTCGAAAAGGATAATACAATATATCCCGACCCCGTATATGTAGTCCACCACAAAAAGATCGAATGGCGGAGAGAAAAGAATCGGAAAGCGGACAACTTTGGATTGAAGGTTGAAAACAAACTTCTTTCCGCAACGGCGGACGGCCAAAGCGCTAAGCCATCCGCGGAGACATATATGGCGGGACCTCGGAAGACTAATCATTGGTACAATAGTGGAATGGGAGCCACAACGACGGAGCTGCGAAGGGTAAATCAATCTGCATCGGCAAGGTTATTGCTTCTTTCATCTGCAACGATAGAACCGTAAAGCATCTCGCCGTCCGCAACGTCGGGGCTTGAATCGGAAACGACAACACTAAAGGTTTGTAAAGGTTAGTCCTTTGGCAGCCGCAACTGCGGAGTAACAAAGAGCGCAGTCTTCTGCAACGGTGGGCTTTAAACGACTTAGAAGATTGGAAAACATAAAGTTCTCCGTAGCCGCAACGACGGAAGCCTATGTCTTACGAGATCGGAGAGACTAATAAAGAGGGGGTCTGAAACGTTAAAACAATGATCGGAGGAGGAAGCCGTTTTCCTTCCGCAACGACAGAGAAAGAGATGATAAAAAGTTCTGATGTAGAACTCAAAAACAGCCGATGTGAAAACAAACAAATCGGAAAGGAAGTCAGAGCCAATACTGCTTGTCCATCTGCAACGGCGGGAGGAAAAGAAAATACCTTCCGATTCAGCCATGATGAAAACGTAAAGGCAAATGATGAAGTTTGATCAATCATTGAATTTTTCCAAGCATTAGAAAAAATCTGAAACAGGGGGTAGAAAACAATCTGAGAAATCATTATCAGACCAACCCCAAGAAGAAAATCGAACTAATTCAAGTAAAGGAGGGTCCTAAATTTTTTTGGAATTTTGGGAAATTGTTGCAGCTGCAACAATTGGCAACTACTTGGTGAACCCCAGATTTCTGAATTAACCCTTTCCCAGTGCAAGACCGTCTGAATAAAAGTTTAAATCTTCTAGATGTTTGTATCCCTAGGCTGGCCAACTTAGGCATTTTAACCATTGAGAAGTAGTCCATTATTTGGGAAATGGTAACATCAGAAATATTGAAAGTCTGAATGACTCTTTTGAGGCCTAATAAATGAGGTTTATTTTACCCGTCCTTAGGTAGTTTCATACTTGGACACCACAGGATTGTAACAGATAGTAAACAACATTATCCTTTTGTTCCTCATTCCCATGCCAATTGCACTTTTGTGCCATTAGAACTTTAGTTCTCGTGAGTCCTCCATTTTCCTTTCTTTCTGAATTTTATTCAGGCTCCTCTATCCCATAGTGCCCTTTTGTGTGAGAGAAGAATTGGCATTTCATCTCACGGATGGAGAGGAACTTTCGGCAATTTGAAATTCATGCTTTTGATACTTTGCTTTGATATGTCTTGTTTCTTTAAGGAGTTTTGACTCTTGATAGCTTTTAGCTTTTCTGAAATTATGGCATGGGATCATTTATGTATGATACACTGTTTACCTTGCTTCCTTTCTGTGGGTCTTTTGCTGTCACCCCCTTGGATATTTAAGATGTGAAATGGATGGAGCCTCAAAATAGTATTCCAGACCTCTTTTACTTCTGAGTTATTTACAGGGGTTAAGTAAGACTTCAATGAATGCATGGCCAGTTAGGGACACTGCTACTGGAAGAAATTCTATACATCAAAAGCATAGTCTTTTTCTCAAGATTTCAGTTAATTAAGAACCCTGATGTTTCCATTGCAACCAAAAGTTTGCCTCTTTATTCAAAACCAAAAGAAATACTAATAAAGCAGTGAAAATAAAAGACATCATCAAAGCTATAAATTAAAATAGAACAACCTCAAATCAATAATCAAAGCATTAAAGCAGACAAACCAATTTATTTATGTACAAAGCAAGAGAAAAGAAATTTTTTTCCCCACTCCTGAATATCTTTAATCTTAGGGAGTTAGAGGGTGGGCTGGATTATAGACATGAGACATCTAACCATGGTCTAGCTCTGCTATTTTTGAAATTGAACACATGTCTACTATCTTACAGTCATCCCTCTCAGCCTGAGGAAGTTGAAGGAGATCAGGCTGAGTGTCAATTCTAGAACTGGCCTTTCTTGAGGTAGGATGTCTTAGCTTAAGCTTAGTCAGATAGTTTCCCAGGACAAAATCAGCAGATTCATTTCCCTCTCCTAGCCCAATAACATTGTGCTTCATGTAGGGCTCTCTTAAAATCTTAATCAGTTTTGGGCTCCCCTTCTGAGGTAGCCACAAGTGTGACCAGTCTGAAGCAAAGTAACCATCTAGTCGTACTGACCAGTCTCGATTCAAGATCAATCCATAGCCATCAGGGATGTCTGCTACTACAATATCAAGGTACTAACATATCTTTTTATTTGCAGACAATCGAATCAGAACATTCTTCATCTCCCCCACCACTTTGACACTAGTCTTTTCTAGTTGAGTGACATCCCAATCAGTAGGTATTAGCTTCCCATTAAGTTTTTTGCAGACTACAAGAGGCATAACATTCACCAATGATCCAGAGTCCACCAGACAATTATGCACCTTATGGTTCAAAACCTACAGAGTCAAAAGGAAAGGTGGGGTGCTAGTTTTCCTTTCCCCAATTGATTTGACCTTTTCCTCCACAGGTTGGTTTTCTGTGGGTATATCCTCTTCCTTAACTTTTTCAGTGCTTCCTTCCTCAACATCTTCCACAAGTTTGACAGTCTCATTGCTCGGTTCTACCTCCTGGTTGAGGGTAGTGGCTTCAGGTGTTTTATCTTTATTACTGACATCTTCCTATCTCTTGACATTCTTTTGCAACCTTTTGATCTTCGAAATTGTTAAATCCATGTCCTTTGTTGCTGTAAGTGTGCATTTAGTTTTGAGAGCGCTCTCTTCAGTGTAAAACAGCGAGACACCATCCCATGAAAACATGGTGTCATTGTCTTGTTTCTCCATAGTCTGGTTTTTCTTGTCCTCTTTACCACTGTCCTTGATCAATTTAGAATCTAGCAGCTGATTCATAACCAATGTCATCGAATTCAACCATTAAGGGAACTTATTTTCCAAATGAGGTTGTTGGTGAAAAGTGCAGAAATTGTCTCCTCCCACTTCTGTTATATTCATTGAGGCTAAATTTGGGGGAGGGATTTTCCATTGGTTGCTATCCTCTTTTTCTGGATAGTATGGTTTGTAAGTTTTCCGCATTTCCCTTTCTTTTTCCAGATCTATTATTCGGTTGGATACTTTCTGCATCATTTTCAGCATTCCCTCAAGATCATGTGATTGCTCCTCTTTAGGTTTAGACAGCAATAAATCTCTTCTATTTGTAATTTTCTCTCTGGGTAAATCAGGATAATCTTCTACACTTTCCCTTTCAGCCTCTACCCTTTCCGCCTCTTCATAATTCTCTACCAATGTAGGTTTGGCTTTCATCTTGGCAAACATGGCCAGCTCAGGTCCTAGGGATGAGGTATAATATTCAATTAAGACCTTGTCTGAGGGTCTGTCAGCTTCAGGAAAGTTCTTTAGGTATATTGAAAATCTTTGAGTGAAGCCACGTACCTTCTCATTCTTCTCTTTTCTTAACAAACCAAGACCTTTCATTAATGAGGCATGTTTTTTTTGGGCTGTGTATTTACTTCTGAAAATTCTTTCAAAAGTATTCCAGTCTAGGATTGAGTTTGCGGGCAAGCCGAAATACCAGGATGTCGCTGCTCCTTTCAGGGTGTGTGGGAACATTCTACAGACCACGTCTTCATACTCCCTATCCCTTAGCCCTTATAATGCTAGATAAAAGCTTTGAAGGTGGTCATCTATAGCAGTCCTTTCCTCGGGGTCAAACTTAGGCAACAGCTTGTCAAAGGTTTGAGGTAGGTTATGCAAAGGAGGCGTGAGGTTCAAAGGTGATCTAGCTCTCCATGCTGGCAGAGGGTTGGGCTGATTTACATTTATACCAGCCATAGGCACAGGTATAAGAACAAGAGTCTGAGCAAAGAGCAACACAGGGTGAGAACAGGCTTTCTTACTTCAAAGGTACAACCGAAACCTGTAAGTACTTGGGTCAGGTTACACGCTTCAAAAAATTTGCTGGTGGGGTAATCTTGGGAAAAATAATTTTCCACGGCCAGCCATGCACTGGTGGCCCTCCTTCTAGCGCCAGAAATGTTGAGGCCTGGAAATTCGCAAGCAACAACAGAAAGGGATTCTCCCCAGTAAATGTTCCCAACTAGCCCATGACTATTTGGTATGGGAAATCCGTCCGGTTTGTGGTTCGGCTACCATAGGTCAAAGTAACAAAAACAAAGGCTTTACCAGTTGCGGCCCGGTCCACCGTGTATAGTTTTGTATTTTTTGACTTAAATATGATATGCAAATGCCTAATTAACCATGCAGGGTGATAAGGATGCAATGAGTATTCACAATGTGATGCGCAAGTTCTTACCTCTCGTCTTAGGCTCACAAGCATCTAAATCACATGTGCAGTAGTGAAATAAACTAACTAACTATATATCTATCTATCTATCCCCGGGGATCCATATTGTAACTTATTTATGAGTAATGTGTATTGTACACGCAACATAAAGAGAAACTACAGTTAGCTGATATTTATTTCCACAATGCATGGACGATCAAAGATATTTCAACAATCAAATAGCCAATTGTTTCATGAACAACATACATTACTCATGGTGGTAATTCCACAAAAATAAACCAGAAATCATTTAAACAAGAACATAGGTTCTGGGAGTTAGAACGATCTCACGGTTAATGGACAAAAAGCTGGAAAAACAAAATAGTTCATCTTTTATCCATCCACAGCATAACATTTGAAAGCGCCACCAATCTTTCTCCAACAGGCAAACAATACTTCTTTATTGCAAAGAGAAATAGTTCTTCTTACAATATCGCTTTTCATGTCTAACTGGGAAAAATCCCCTTCTCCCTTCTAAGATTTCTATATTTATACAAAAGGGTGAGACGGTTGGGCTGCCCAAAGTAACCTTTGGGCTTCCCAACTCTTCGTTTCCCAATGCTTGACTTTTCTCAAATGTTTTTACAAAATGTTCATATTACAAAAAGTGACCAATCCTTTACGATGAGGGTCCCACTTGGGCATCTAGAAATTTCTTCCATGCCGAAGCTTCAGAGGCAATGCCTTCAAAGGCACAAGGTTCCAAAAACAGAATATTTATCTCAAACTTAGCAGCCTGGTTTTTTATAGCCTCAATCCTGGCTGCACTCAATCGAAGCTGATCCTCCAGAAGCTGCACGCTGATAGCTGAATGATCTACTTCGCTCCTCAAGATCTGATCATCCAGGGATTTAATACGTTGTAATTTAGCTTCTGTAGAAATTCAGGCCAGCAATAGATTAATTTTACCCACAACAATTATCAATTGATCATGCAAAATTGCTAACAATGGAGACTGAATATGGATCTGTAACACAAAATTATATTAACTGAGTGTACAATAGCCAACCCTGTAATAACATAGGTTTCTAAATATATAGAATACATCAAGAGATCTAATGCATAAGGAGGCATCCAAAACTAGCATAAAGCAGGCTTACCCAAAATAGGCAAATCCCCCATAGATGTAAAAAGCTGATCCCAAATATGTCATGAGGCTCACGAATTGGCAAGGGCACATGGGAAAGCTAATGAGTGGTGGAATGGAAGCTCATACATGCTTTTTCATGGAGGAAAGAGTGGAGGATGAAAGGGGCAAAAAACAAGTTCACCTCACGTAGTCTTGCTTTCCTATGTGCCTTAAAACACTGAAAAAGCAGTCAATAAAGTAGAAAAAGTAGAAGGGCACCTAGGAGGCCAGGAATAAAGCAGATTTGATTCCTAAGGCTTTCCCAAGCACTACATGAGTCAAAGATGGCAAGTTTGACTTCTATGGATAGGCAATTAGCAACTTGCACATGGTGGGACTCATGAACTAGGCAAATAAGACAAAAATAAATGAATTAATGTCTAAGTGGGAAATACTATGGG